>APFE031173073.1:941-63755 GCA_000404065.3 Pinus taeda
GAAATCTAACACTTGCTAGATTTCCTTTTATCATAAACAACCAAATTGACAACAACACTATTGCAAAGCAAAATAAATATAGCATAGTTTCTAGCCCAAACACAAGCACATTTCCAATAAAAATATTGCAAGGTGAAAGAAATTTAACACATATTAGCTTTACATGTGGCACAAATACAATCATACTACCAACAACAACATTGCATCCCAAAAGAAATCTATTGCGTGTTATGTTTATTTCTGAAACAAATCAACAAAGTGTAATGGTGATTATTTGTTGTGAAGACCCATATGAAAAGTGGCGTAATGTTAATAAGACCAATGCAGCTACTGCAGGATACCCACTCACCTTTCCCTTTATCCTACAAAAAAACTCCCAGGTTCGAAATCATTTTTTTGTCGAGTCATTGCTTGTAAGAGGGAAAAGTAATGAATAATTCTTCCTACTAGACTATATTTATTTGGGAAAACAGGGTGAAACATGAAGCCTCATCACTTCAAAATTTATGTTTCCTTGGGGGGGTGGTTGTTCCTCTAATGGTTGATTTCTCGTACTAATTAATGTTTCATTTAGCTGACACATTTTTCCTTCCACTAGGTTGTCAACAGGGAGCTTATTATAAGAGAATATTCATCTATTGTGCTCCTTCCAAATTTCCCAAAGGATGAAACCTCGAATGAAATTTCAGGTAAGGTTCACCACCTCGTTTTATGTATAATGCACCCACCATTTCTTTATTGTTTCTTGTCTGCTCTCTCGAATTTGGTTTCTTTATCTAAATATTGAGGCTAATTAGTCCCATAGTGCCTCCATATAGTTACAGGTGTTGAGTAAATGATTAAGCCTCTCTTTTGTGTTTTCGGAGAGGAAACACGAAGAGGAACCTATAAATCCTCTCTTTATAAGTTTGTCCCTAGTTAGGACCTTCCGGTGTAAAATCAATGACATGAAAATTTTAATTTATGGCCAATGTGGCACCATCCATAGTTTTCTCTATGATGGATCATTTGTACCAGTATATCCCTCACTAAGATAAGCTTTGACTTCGTTGATATGTAACTCCACATCTTCTTTTTTCCCCCATTTAAGTTGGTCTTGGTCATTATTGAACATAATTCTTCGTTTTCTTAGTTCCTCTGTTAGATACTGAATAGCTAAGTCATTCTGGGTTGGCCGTTGAAAGATATTAAAATTCCATCGCCTCCATTTGTTATTTTCTAGTCCTTGATCCTAGAATTGGTGGAATTCTCTATACTCTCATATTTGTGTGCTTAGTTTGAAGGGATGCCATTCATCCCTGCATAACTTAGCTTGTTTCTACCACGCATCATCCCAAAATAGCGCCTCCTTTCCATTTCTGATTTCCTAGAATAGTGTTTTTGCATGATACCTCTTTTATTCCATGCTAAATTCCAAATTGCCAACCCCTGAGTGGAACTTGATAACCAGACTAACTTTTTTGTATGGAAATTAGGTGCATATTTTGATTTCCAAAGCCTTTCCCAAGGTGATGACCCCCATTTTAACCATCTCCACCATTATTTTGCTCCATTTTCTTTGTTGGTTACCTCTGGATCTTGAAGCCCTAGCCCACCTGCATTTTTTGGTTTGCACTCTATTTAAGGCCACTAGCACCCATTTTCGTTTCACCTCTACCCCTCGCCACAAGAAGTTCCTTTGGATGTCCCAGATCTTTTGTAGTACTCACTTGGGAGAAGGGAGGATAGATAACATATACCTTGGAATAGCTTGTAGCATTGTGTTTGTTAGAATCAGATGACCAACTAGGTTTAGGGCTTTGACATTCCATTGTTTCACCCTATCCTCAAGGTTTGATATAATTTTTTCCTAATTGGAGTTCTTCTAGGCTTGCACCATTAAAGGGAGCTCAAGGTACATTGATGGGAGGGATTTAAACATATATGCCCTGGTTTTTTACCTTTGCAGGTGTAAATGTCTTGAAAATATGCTTTTAGATACTCTTTCAGAGATATTACTACATGGCAGTAATCCATTTATATCTAATTTTGCAAAATATTAAGCATTATATTTTGCTTAAACAGAATATATTGTGGGACTTTCTCTACGATCTGCCGATCTCCGTACCGAGAATCTCCCACCCAATGTTGAATTGAGAAATCAATGAAAGGTAGCACCTAGACAAGAAACAAAGGTGTGTAAGTTAACCAAATATCTCTATGGTATAAAATTGACTCTCAGAGCCTGGTACATAAAAATTGATGAGCATTTTTCACAGCATGGCTGAAAGAGAAGCCCTTATGATCCTAACCTCTATTGCAAAGATCAAGGGGTGATATTGTGATAATCATTGTGTATGTCGATGACTTAGTAATCACAGGTAGTTATGAGAAGAGAATTTTGGTAGGATTTGAAAAGATCCTTTGACATGACCAATCTTGGTCTATTGCATTACTGTCTTGGTTTGGAGGTGTGACAGACACATCACAGGATATTTGTATATAAAATAAAATATGCCAAGACACTTATTGAGAAATCCCATATGAATGGCTGTAAGCCCATGCAAAATCCCATGGAACCAGACCTAGTAGGAACTGCATCTCTTATCATTCAAGTGACACGTAAGTTACGATGTGGCACACAAATAAGTAAAGTAACATGGAACTGGCACTTGCCCCCATTAATCCAACGCATTCAAAAACATTTGGAGGTGTTGAAAACCATGGAATTCACCTTAGTTCAGTGGTTTTCGAATGTGTTGGTGGATAGGGTGGAAAGTAAAGGGGCAGATAATGTCCATTTGCTCATCGACGTGATGTGCAAGTTTTCAGAGGGCTAGCTAAAGGAGGAAAGCCAAAGGTTGGTAGAGAGAGATCACTCCACGCCATTAAGGTAGGTTGATAGAGAAGGGGTGGGCCCGAATCAGGACAGTGATCTACCAGTTCATACGAACAAATAATCCTTCATTATGGACATACTTAGGAAACGAGAAGGGGTATGTGTCTGCAATACAAGGATAGAGTGATGGTTAATCATGGGAAGGAGAGGATTTCCCCCATAATAGATTGTTACTGTGATCGTCTAATTAATAGGAGATGTGGCAAGAGGAGTGGGAAGGTACGAAATCAAGAGGAGAAACATACAAGAGCAAGGTCAGGGTGATTATGATTTTGAACAAACTGCTCGCAAGGGAAAATGAGAGGAAGGACGTCCACAAGTACACATGAATGAACAACAACATCGCTAGCAGGTCAGAGTTACTGAAAATGGAGAGGGAAAGTACTCAAATATTGGCAAGGCAAGTCTCATCTAAGGTGTCATATTTAAATCATAGCTAGGGAGCAAGCTTCATCGACATAAGGCAAAACACTGAAAGGTGGTGTAATTGTGAGTTGGTGATTGTAATTTCTATGAGGGAAATTCAGTTATCAAGGAGTGCAATGAGTAAGAGCTAGAGTGATGCTAGTAGGCCAAGAGGTAGTTCCCAAGCAGATGCTCAGGGCTTTGAGTTTTGCAAATAGACATGCATGGAGGAAGCAGCAGAGGTTGTTACTAAACAATCACACAAAAGGGAAGGATATAGTGGAAATCTGGGAGAGTGAGGTTCGAAGATATTGTAGGGCTATATTTGATGGTAGAATAGAGGAGGAAGGAGATTGGATCATCAACACAGGGAAATCCAAAACATAGATGACTGCGTACCAAAAGACCTTGGAGACCGCTTGGCATGTCAAGACTCTAGTGGAAAAGCTGCAAGCAGAGACAACAGAATAGAGGAAAAAGAGGCAACTCGAGAGAAAAATCGAGTTAAAATCTATAGACCAATGCCTAAAAGGAATTGAAGAGGCTCTCAAGGGTTTGGTTAACATAGAGAAATTGCATGTTGGCAGAATTGGGGATCTTAACAAAATGTTCTCAATCTATCTAAATTATATCGATAATGTGGATATATCGATGAGTGTAGAAATAGGAGATTTGGCTCGCTTGAGGAAGTATCGAGTTTGAGAGGCTTGCGCTGCAGGCGGCTGTCCACTAAAAACCCTAGAGGCTCTAGTGTTAGGGTCGGCCGTCTCGCGGCTACAGTACACCGAGAACAACACTCGGAGAGATTACTCACCCGTACGATAGGGTAGTCGGGTTGTACGGCTAAGGGTACGGTTGATCCTCCTTAGTTAGAGCCCTGAAACATTGGGCCGAGTACTACTGCCAGACCCTTATGTATATTGCGATCTGTAGCACTTGACACTCCTCAAGACCCTATTTCCCTTTTCTATCGTCATCTCTTCCAAATCCTCTTATGCAAAGGAGTGCAGCAGCAGCAGACATCGGTCCCAATCAACCATTCCGATCTATTAGATCCATCAGATCCGCAGAAGCAGTCAGTTCCACCGCCTAGCGCTATCAGATCCACCAGATCAGAGTCGTTGTGAAGGGTTCCTATACTAGGGTACAATTTTCGCAGGACATTTGGCCGCATTGACATTTTGAGAATTTGGCCACTGCAGTATTGATAAGGGAGGAGTAAAAGTCTGAGATCTTTTGGGGCGCTTATTGGTGATCTAGCCCATCAGAATTAGGATGACGAGCTGAGCACGATGGTACCATTCACTTCTTAGTGAATTTTTTTAGGCGGTCCCACTTTTCAAAAAATCTAGTTGGTGTATGGTAGAAACTAGAGCTCAAGCAATGGCCAATGAAAGGATGGACAAACTTGAAGAATCAGTGCATAACCTCGACCTTCAGGTTACCAGACTATGTAGCATGGTCGACAAAATAGTCTCGAAGGACAAGGAGCAAGCCCACGAGGAGGAGTATAATGGCCATGAACACAATGAAGGTGAGTCTAGCCACTCTCCTCACGTCTGGCACACCCACCCATAACCCAGTTAGCGACCTCCCAAGTTGGATATGCATAAATTTGACAGTTCTCACCCGTCGGCATAGATAGCACAAATGGAGCAATATTTCAAACTAAATCGCATCTTCGATGATGAGACTCAGCTTATGTTGGGGAGCATGACCCTGGACAATGAGGTGGCGCAATGGTGGGAATGGCAGGGGCAACGGTTGGCACTGGACCTTTTTAGGACTTGGCCCAAATTCACCAAGCATCTTTCCAAGACCGCTTTGACCAGGAATCATCTTTTTTGGGTCGTCTTAACTAAGCTCCGACCAGAACTGGTACAGTGGTGATAATTTTACAGCTTTTGAATCCTTAGCCTTTCCGCACTTGGGGTCTCTTAGATGGGTTCTACACGGAACGGTTTTATCAGCGGTTCTTAAAGAAGCTATCAAAGCCCAAGTCCTACTGCACCACCCTCCCACATGGACGAAGGCTTGCAAGGTAGCTCGTAACATGGAACGTGCATTAGAAGCCCAATACAGTCGCCCAAATTTCTCCGCTAAAGGTTTCCCCCCACAGGCTCACAACACGACTCAAACACTTAAAGTCCAAAAGGTGTCACCTGTGAAAATGGCCGAAAGAAGAAAGCAAGGCCTATGTTACTACTGTGATGAAAAATACTCCCCAAGTCATAAATGCAAGGAGCCCAAATTTTTTCAAATTGATGCCACTGACTATAGCTCAACAGAGGAAGAGCCACCACTGGAGGAACATGAGCCACTAGAAGAAGACAACCAACAGGACAATGTCTCTAACGAACCAGTTATTTCGTTGCATGCTTTGGCAGGGATTTCTTCCCCTCAAACTCTCAAAATCAGAGGTTTTATTAAACATCGCCCAGTAGTATTCTTGATTGATAGTGGAAGTACACATAATTTCATCCATCAAAAAGTCGCAGAAGCAGTACATTGTTTTGTACGAGCAGTTTCTAACTTCCAAGTTCAAATTGTGGATGGAGGCACAATGAAATGTGAAGGCCGCTGTGAAAATATCAAACTTCAAATGGGGGATTATCAGTTGAAAAC
This sequence comes from Pinus taeda, assembly GCA_000404065.3. Taxonomy (NCBI): domain Eukaryota; kingdom Viridiplantae; phylum Streptophyta; class Pinopsida; order Pinales; family Pinaceae; genus Pinus; species Pinus taeda. The sequence continues at coordinate 6,850 of APFE031173073.1, forward strand.
CCACATGTTTGCCATACACATGGGGGGTTGTGACATTGTCCTTGGAGCTGACTGGCTCCACACTCTTGGGCCAATCACAATGGATTTCCAGGAGTTATATATGAGTTTTAAGCAGAAAAACTACACACATACTCTCTGTGGACTCCAGGCGGGAGCCCCCTCTATCATTAGCTCGCATAGGATGGAAAAATTGTTAAAAAAGGGCAATCACGGAGTTGTAGCTCAATTTAATGCCATCCAGGCAGTCGAAACCAAGCCGCTGCCAATTCATCCTGAGATGCAACAGATTTTAAATAACCATCTGCCAGTCTTTGACAAGCCTCAGGGGCTTCCACCCTCACGAGGGGAACATGATCATAGCATCACCTTGGTTCCAGGGGCCCAACCCCCAAATGTGCGCCCATACAGATATCCGTTCACCCAAAAGAATGAAATAGAAAAAATCATCAAGGAACTTTTGGAAGCCGGAGTCATTCGTCCCAGCATCAGTCCTTATTCATCCCTAGTGGTCATGGTGCTCAAGAAAGATGGGGAGTGGCGGATGTGTCCTAACTTCAGGGCCCTCAATAAGTTGACAGTCAAAGATAAATTTCCCATCCCGGTGGTTGATGATTTGCTGGATGAACTCAATGGGGCTCAATTTTTCACGAAGCTGGATCTTCGCTCAGGCTACCACCAAATTCGCATGAAGGAAGTCGACATCCCCAAGACTTCTTTCAGAACTCATGAAGGCCACTATGAATTCCTGGTCATGCCATTTGGTCTTTGTAATGCCCCCTCTACTTTTCAGAGCCTTATGAACCACATTCTCAAACCATATCTCAAGAAATTTGTCCTTGTCTACTTCGATGACATCCTCATCTATAGTTGCACTTGGGCCACACATCTTCAGCATGTAGATCTACTCTTGCAACTGCTCCGCAAGCATAAATTATTTGTCAAGCTGTCCAAGTGTTCGTTTGGCATGGCAGAGGTAGAGTATTTGGGCCACATTGTGGGGCGTGAAGGTGTCAAGGTGGACCCCAAAAAGATCCAGGCAATGCAGGAATGGCCTCAACCTAAGACCTTGAAGAGTTTGCGAGGATTTTTGGGTCTCACAAGCTATTATCGTAAATTTGTCCGCAACTATGGTCGCATAGCGAAACCCCTCACCCAACTCCTAAAGAAAAATTCATTCCTCTGGAATGAGGAAGCCCAACAGACCTTTACAGCTCTAAAAAATGCCATGAGTTCCACTCCAGTTTTAGCACTACTTGACTTCACCAAATCTTTCGTCATTGAATGTGATGCTTCGGGTACATGTATTGGGGCGGTTTAATGCAGGAAGGGTGATCGTTGGCCTTCAAAAGCCAACAACTCAGTGGGAAGAATCAGGGCCAATCTACATACGAGAAGGAAATGAAGGCCATCTTACATGCAGTCGACACCTGGCGACCGTATTTATTGGGGCGACATTTCCAAATCTGCACAGATCATCACAGTCTTAAATATTTTTTGGAGCAACGCCTATCCTCCCCACAACAAAATAAATGGCTAACCAAAATGCTGGGATATGATTATGAGATCATTTACAAGAAAGGGAAAGACAATAGTGTAGCAGATGCATTATCTCGCCAATTTGAGGAGGAAAGTACCCTGCTAGCTATTTCCTTCCCCATTCCAGAATGGATTGAAGAAGCTCGCAGAGAATGGTTTTCACACCCCGAGCTCTCCCAACTCATTTCTCAATTACAGGCAGATCCAAATTCCACTAAGGGCTACTCGTGGCAGGATGATATTCTTTGCTACAAGGACAGAGTCGTAATATCACCAACATCCACCTTCAAAAGTCGCATTTTGGTAGAGATGCACTCACCATTGCAGGACATTCGGGCTTTCAGAAGACGTATACTCGCACCAGAAGATCATTTTTCTGGACAGGCATGAAAAAGGACATCCTTACCTTCGTAACCAAATGCGAGGTCTGTCAACGCCACAAAGGGGAAACAGTAAAAAAACCAGGCACATTACAACCATTGCCCATTCCGGCATCAATTTGGACGGAAGTTTCTATGGATTTCATTACAAGTCTTCCAAAGTCAGGGAACAAGTCAGTCATCATGGTGGTTGTGGAACGATTGTCGAAGTATGCTCATTTCTACGCTCTTCCCCACCCGTTTACACCCACCTTGGTTGCTCAAACTTTCATGGATCAGATCTTCAAATTGCATGGCATGCCCATTTCTATTGTTTCCGACCGTGACCCGATCTTCACCAGCAATTTTTAGTAGGAACTCTTCAGAATACAAGGCACTCAACTAAAACTCAGTACTTCCTACCATCCACAAATATATGGTCAAACTGAAGCAGTCAACAAATGTCTAGAAACCTACCTTAGGTGTTTTAGTTCAGAAAAACAACACCTTTGGGTATAGTGGCTACCTCTGGCAGAATGGTGGTATAACACCAACTATCATGCCACCACCAAAATGACTCCCTATGAAGCAGTATATGGTCAACTCCCGCCTTCACCTACTTCAAATCTCAAGGGCTGCTCAAAAGTCCAAGCAGTGGATCAACTCCTACAACACCGCGCAACTATGCTCGCCCATCTTCGAGAGAATCTTCAACAAGCTCAGAACCACATGAAGCAACAAGTAGACCAGCATCGCTTAGAGCGCCAATTTCAAGAAGGGGATTAGGTCTTTTTACGTCTCCAACCATATAAGCAAACATCACTCAAAGATAAGGGATGTCAGAAACTCTCTCCCAAATTCTACGGACCATATCAAGTACTTCAACGCATTGGAGAAGTGGCCTACAAGTTGGCTTTGCCACCTACTGCAAAAATCCATCCAGTTTTTCATGTCTCATGCCTCAAGAAAGTGATTGGGAACAATTGCAGAATTCAGACTAGTCTACCAGAATTGGACGAAGAAGGATCCATCTGGCTTCAATCGGAACAGGTCCTTGACACACGAGTCAAGCAACTGCACGGCCACATGATTAAGGAAGTCCTAGTCAAATGGAAATACACCTCTCCAGAAGATGCAACTTGGGATCCAACCACTATTCTGCCGCAGTTTCCGCAGCTTCAGCCTTGAGGACAAGGCTAGTCTTAAGGGGGTGGGCATGTTAGGGTCCCACCTTAACCCCCTTATCTATGTAATGGGACCACGTCATATTCAAGAGTCAATAAAGCCCATATTAATAATTGTAAGTGGTTAATCCACAATTAATAAAGGAACAACAGTTAGTTGCAAATGGGCCGTAGTATTAGATAGATGGTATTAGTAATACGCAGTATTGGCCCGTGGTATTACACGTAGGAGTCATATATAAAGGATAGAAACTCCCTGCGAGGAGCATCATGTCTTAATTTTGTAATCGAGCTCTGCTCTATTGTAGGTTGCCCCCTTGAAGAGGCAAGTGAACATTACTCTCTGAATAATAAAATCATTGCCATTCTGTGTTCTGGGTATCTTTTCTTTGCATATTCTATGTTCTAGGTCTCTTTTCTTCGCATATTCTGTATTTGGGTATCATTTGCAGGTTAAGAGCATAACAATGGAGGAGATCTTATAGTAGGGGCTTAAGTGAATAGATGTACGGATCGATCAAAGAACATGATTAATGAAATATGAATGGTGGGGACATTATCGCAGGGGATTAAGTGAATAGATGGATGGATCGATCAATGAACAATATTAATGAAATATGAGCCGCGAAGATCTTATCACAAAGATTAAGTGAATAGATGGATGGAACACATCAAGTCACATGTTGGCATAAGGGGGAAAATCTGTAGAATGATGGAGCAGTCTTCGTAGCTAGTAAGCAGTTTCTCGCACACCCTCAAAGTTGTAAGTGGAATTCCTAAATTTTATGCGATTAGCATAAGTGAGTGACACGTAGCACGAGAAAACCACTTTTTATCACGATCTCTCAATCGGATATTAGTCATGCAAGAATTCACGTGAGATTGCGTGATATTCATTGGATCATGCAAAATTGATCAACGATGGAGATTGGCCAAGCTAGTTGGCTAGTGGGTGACACGATAGTTGTTGGATCAAACAAAATAGATCGATGGTGGAGATTTGGAGTGCCTAAAGTCAAACTTTGAAATGACTATTGGTGGTATGCAATATCTTGTGTGGCCTAAGAGTAGTAAGTAGAATTCCTAAATTTCAAGCGATTAGCCTAAGTGAGTGACACGTAGCACGGGAAAACCACTTTTCTCGCGTGCTCTTGGTCAGATATCAGTCATGCAGGAATTCACGTGAGATTGCACGTTAACCACTAGATCATGCGAGATTGATTAATGGTAGATATCGACCAAGTTACTTGGAGAGTAGGTGACGAGATATCCATTGGATCAGGCGAGGTAAATCAACGGTGGAGATTCGGAGTGCCTAAAGTCAAATGTTGAAATGAATACACATGTAATTGATGGTGATTGGCCAAGTTTGTTGTGGATTGGATTGTAAGGAAATCTACAAGACCAATTTGATTAAGACATGATTTATTAACTTCCACATATACTATGCATGGAAAAAGTGCTAAAGGAAATGAGAATATGAGTGAGATCTTATTACAGAAAGAGTGATGGAAAAAGATGACGATGAAATGAACCAAGTACCAAATCAAGATGAAAAACTCTAAAGCTAATGTGGGAACTAGCAATATGTGTTTTTGGGGTTGTTGAATGGTCTCTTCCTCAATTCATGGTCCCAGAGGGAGGAGGTGAGGCTAAGACACCTGCTGACAACCTTATGGTGATATTTTTCTCCTTACTAACCTGCTAATTGAAAGAAGGCACAAATGGAAGCAAACTAAAACACAACCAATCTATGTTAGACTGTTGTAATGGAAATATAGTTTCTTAAGGAAATGAATGATTAAACCATGAATCTACGCTAGCATACATGTACAATAAAGAGGATCCTTAGCTGATAGGGTCGGGCCCTAACTCAAGAGCTTCAGCCCTCTCAGTTAACTCAGTGTTGGCTCAAAAAAAAACTCATTCTTATTATCAAAACAATGGATTACATAAAAAACTGTCACAAGTCTTGTAGCTCAAAAATAAGATAGAGTTTTACAATCAAAATTCTGAATCCTACTAAGGTTCTAGGCCTCTTTGCTTATACATCTGAAGTCTCCAATGACTTCCTTAAATTTGGGAGGCTCGGCTCCCAAACTCGAGATAAATTGGTGCTTTGACTTTCGCTTGCTCAGCTGCCTTCTAGTCCTCATGATTTGGTTGTTTGCACTATGAGCTGATGGAGGAATATTTGAATGGGGGGTAGTAGATGAGGAGGATTTACCTTCTATAATTTCTCTCCCACTCGAGTTTTGACCTTGTCCCACTCTAGTTTTGACCAAGGTCTTTTCCAACATTTCTTGCTTTTATCCTTTAATCCTACATTAAATGCACATTAGACCACAAAGGAAAATATCTAACTCTAACTCAACTCATAAACAAAATATAATAAAAAGTATGCAATAAGTTGTGATAATAGTTGGTTTGACTAAGCTAGCAGGTAATTTAAGGCCAATATAATTACCCAATGATGAGGCTCATCATCTGCCACATTGTTGGTGCTTCCCTTCTTGTACTTAATGTTCTAATGGAACTATTGTAGGTATGTGGACCATTTCTAATTGTGATCATTCTACAACTTTACTTGTGTCTATATGAAATGCAGGGGTTGGTGGTTTGTGTGGATGATAATTTCCTTCCCTAAAAATGTAACTATTCCATTGTCGGAAGACTTGTACAATGGAATACATCTCCTTGTCATAGGTGGGATACTTTCATATTGTTTCTGAAAGTGTCTCACTATGATATGCCACTAGATTCCCCTACTAAGTAAGTACTACACCAATAAATAGTCGGATGTATCTGTCTTGATCTCAAATGGTTGTTGCAGGTCTAGTTATGTGAGAACTGATGCAGAGCAAAGGCGATGCTTCAACTCAACAAACGTCTTCTATTGGGATTCATACCAAAATAAATTTTATTTCTCTTCTCCCTTTGTGACATTAATCAAAGTCAAAGTGATATGAATGAACCCCAAAATGAGCTAGCGTTAGAATTTGAAAACACCCAAAAAGCTGTGAAGCTCTATTAGGGTGGTTGGGTATCGCCAAAACGAAATGAATTTTACCTTTTCTAGGTCCATAGGAATACCCAATTCATTAATGATGTACCACATATATTGAACCTGGGTTGTACCAAATGTGCATTTCTCTAGATTGGCACACAACTTGGATGTCGCAGGGTCTGGAGGACCTGTCGAATATTGTGGAGGTTCTCCTCCCAACTATGGCTCAATATTAAAATTTCATTCAAATACACTACCAAAAATTAGTTGGTGAAGGGTTGCAAGATGTTGTACATCACATCATGAAGGTTGCAGTGGAATTTGCCAACCTAAAAAGAATTACTAGCCATTTAGAAAGGCCCTCCTTGGATTTGAAGGCAATCTTCCACACATCAGAGGACTCGATTGGTACCTCATGATAATCGGACTTCAAGTCAATCTTGGTGAAATATTTTCCCCCATTGAGCTGGTCCACAGGGTCATCAACCGATGGGATTGGATTACCTATTCCGAACAATGATCTTGTTCGATGCTCAATAGTCAATACAAAGTCTCTAGGTATCGTCCTTATTCTCTACGAACATGATAAGGCTCCCATAGGGTGATGAACTTGGCTTAATGTGCCCCTTTTGTAAAAGCTTATAAATTTTCCTCTTTATTTCATTGTTCTCCAAAATAGAGCATCGATAGATTGGTCCATTGGGTAGAAGGGTGCCTAGGGCTCAATCAATGGTGTGCTTGACTTGACAGTGTAGATGTACCCATGTGGGTGAGGTGAAGATGTCCCTGTACTCCTCCACAACCTTTTCCATTTGCTTCTTTCATTATAAGGAGCCATATCTAGAGGTTTTAGCCATAATATTCTTCTTTCCAAGAGGGTGAATTATAGGGAAAAAAAAATCTGGGTTTGGGAATTGATGTTACTACATTTCTTCATAGTGATCAAAGAAATGACGATAGGTGGTGCTACCTTCCGTATCCTGTACAAAGTATTACCCAAATTAATAATAACAATGCGAGGCCTAGACTCATACACATCATGTCACTTCCACAAGTATGGTTGGCCCAATATTACATCACAAAATTCAAGAGGAGAAATATCACATATTACCTCATATGTGAAGGGCTTGATGTTGTTGGGAAGGTGACACTATTGGATGACATGGACATCTTACCCTTGGTGGAGCCACCTGATGGTGTATGGATATGGGTGTGGTGTGGTTAGTAGACCCAACCACTTCATGACCTCTACTGAAATTAGTTTCTTTTAGCTCCTGTTGTTGACAATGGATTGCAGCGAAGAACCTTTCACCCACATCCGTGAGTGGAAGAGCTACTCCCCCTCCTCTAGATCTTCGGTGTCATCCTTCTGGATCCTGGTAGTGGAAATGGTATAATTAGGCTCTACATCGATAATATGTTTCTCTTTGTCATTCCCCTTGTTGAATTTTGACTCAGAGTCAGAACGTGCATCTAATTCGGAAGCCTTCAGCTTGGCCACCAATGACTGCTTGGCTTGATACTTACCTGTGTTATGAGTGGGGATCTTATGGAGCTCACACCATTTCCTTGTCATTCTTTGTCTTCATGGTCTTATCTTTTCTTGTGGATTCAATGGGTTGTGTTGGGTCTTCCTGCCTTAGCTTTGTCCTTTGTTTTGCAATTTGAGGGCACCTTTCCATTACTTTGTATTCGTATATCCAAAGTGATATGTAGTTGAATGTTAGTTCTTTTGTGCTAATTTCAACTTCGAATTTATAAACAAATGATTGCAGTGGCTCTCTTCAAAATAGAAACAATGGTTTCAATTTAGAGCTTTCAACATCCTCTTGTTTGTCATTTCCACTAGTTTCATGCTTATGAGCATCTTCTTGCAAAGTGGATATAAAACTTTTGCATTGCTTGTGAACACAAAATTCACAAGCTTGAGGGTATGAAAATGTAATGAAATTCTGTATTGGAACACCTTCATGTGCCTCCTTGGCTTTGGAGCATTCTCCATCATGTTTTCCATAACCAAGACCCAAATACCTAGGCCTTTCCTCAACAACAATTGGCTCAACTATGCCTTGTGCATGTTTTCCTAACCCTTTACCTTCATAGCCCATATTCATTAATAATTTGGACCCTATTCCTATAGTGTGTCTTTCAAAAGCACCAAAACATTAATTTTGAGAGGAAATTGAAGATAAACTTGAATTTCATACCTCCTTTTCATGCGCATACTTGGCCAAGGTTTCCTTGGCATCATGGAGTAAAATATCCATCTCATGCATCTTTTCAAGAAGCTCTTGCTTCTCCTCCTTCATGGACATCATCTCCTCTTGAGGTATAGCATTCTCCTTCTTATCTTCATACAGATATTGCACCATATCTCTCATGATGATAAGCTCTTTCAACATCTCTTCATAAAAGAATCTTGCTAAGGAAGAGGGATTAGAAACATCACTTGTTGAAGCTACCATCACACTTGTAATGCATAAAAAAGCTTCACAAATATGCAACCATTAAAACACTACTTTCGCAAAACTCAAGAAATCAAGAAAATAACCTTTGCTCTGATACCAACTTGATCTGTATCTAAATGTTACTTTTGTTGTACTAATTTCAACCTCAGATTTGTAAACAAATGCTTGTCAATTGCTTCATGTGGATAGGTTCCCTTATGGTGTTTGGGATTTAAAACAGGTAAATTTATATCAAGTTTTATGTTAGAATCATGAGTAGAATAGCATGAAAGAAAATATTTGAACAACAACAAGTAAATGAACAATAAACCATCAAGAAGAACACTTAACACAATTTTTTGATAAAGGAGTTCACCCCTCCTGGGTGACATCTCCTTGGTCCAGCTTCCATGGCTTGGACCTCTGTATTTTCTAAAAATGGAAATAACTATAGTTTACAACACTCTATTTCTCCTAAAGCCTTCTTCAATGGACTCAGAGCATCCAAAAAATCCCAAATATGACTCTCCAATCTCTGCAATTAGACTTTGGATGATCTAGGCTTGACCTCCTCCTCTAGTCGCGCTTGGCTTCATTTAACTTAAACATGGAAAAATAACATACAAAAGTCCATCTTTGCCTCCGCAACCTATTCCACTGTTTTTAGAACCTATAAATAATCTAGGAACACATTTTCCTGATCCTCATTTGGTCGAATTTTACCCAAGTTATGACAAAAATTGTTTTCTCCTAGTAATCCTCCACTAAAACTAGAGGAACTCCAGTTAGATCCACTAATTTTGGAGTTGGGGAAGAATTGGTGGCACCAGCAAAGCTCCACCAAATTAAAATTTGCTTAAATGGAGATTAATTAATGTTTAAATTGGATTAATGAAATGCTAATCTTGGATTAGCACTAACTCGCATTCTACTAACTGCTAACCCTAGTGGGCTTGGTGGAGTGGTCACATGCCATGGTGTAAATTTGTAGTTAGGTGCATTATCCATGCAGTTTCCTGACCGTTAACCCATGGTTTAAGGAGGTGGACACATGTTTTCAGTTATGTCATAGTTGTGGTCTTCATAGCCACTAGTGGTTAGTGTTAACTATTACTGTTAGATGTTAGGGTGTTCACATGGATGGGGCTAGATCACATGCTATCTCCCTCTTAACCCCCAATCCTTAAACCATTAAAAAATAAATTATGTCATGAACTATAAGCTTAAAGCAAAGGGTAGTGGAGACATTTATGCTCTTGGTCTTGTCTAGGGGAGGTTGTGGGGTTGAACCCCAACACCTCCATAAAAATTTTGATGCGTGTGCCAATATGCCAACAGTCCTTTGGGGAGGGACACGTGGCAGTCTCCGGGATTGCCACTTCTCCCCTCCTTATTGGACCTCCTTCAACCAATTAAAATAAAACATGTACTGAACCAAATAACCAACCACAACATGGCAATTATCACAACATTTCTGGATGTTGACCACTCATTGACCCTACCTAGTCACCTGCCACGTCAGTAGTACAAATTGCTGACTGTGCAGTGACTGGGCATTTCTTTTTGGAAATATTTCTTCTATTTGGAAAATAAGTTAGGAGGTTCTATCTTCCTCATACAAACTCCATTTTGAATCAAACGAGTTGCATTGGGATTGTTTTTCCGAGACAGACATGGTCATTCAGGTTTCAAGTGATTCTAAAGAATTTTATTTTTGAGCTAATTCTTGCCCATAATCCTGATTTTGATCACTCCTTCCCACTAACAGGCTTTTGGACACACAAAATTTGGTTATCTAATGGGAGGTAAATACACTTCTCTTTCCCAAGTTCTATCAATTTATTATACTTGAAAAGTCTCCATGACAACCACTTGGGTTCACTGACATGCCTTGCCTTGTAAATGGCTATATCCCTCAACCACTGTTATCCTTTTTCTATTGACCCAATCCAACACTCACTAAACACTTTCTAGCTACAAAATACCTTTATTTTACGACATCTATGCCTTAGTGCTTGGAAAACCGATACGACTTGATAGATTTCCCATTGAGAATCTTGCCGTCAACACATAAAACAGTCTTCAATGGCTGCAATTTTTTTTCATCTCGTCCACTTTCACTTCTTGCCTCTATCATCCTCTAGTTCAACATGTTACTCATGTCATGATTTGAAAATAAAGGCTAAGAATTAGCATCTTGCCCAAGAATGGACCTTCCAAAATCCTACGACATCTTGTCACAAATACAATAATTAAATGAAAACAAAACACATTATGCAAGAAATGAAAATTGATAACCTCTTATTTTTCTCCTTCACAGCAATAGTTGTCACATCATGTAACATCACCATGTTCTCTTTTGTCTTGGTGTACAAACCATCCACTAACACAAGTCGACAAAACATCATTGACTAAACATAAGTTGACAAAACACACTTCTTTACGCAACTGAATTGACATGAGAGCCAAACATAAGCGTGTACAACAAGTTGACAATTCTTTCATGAACAACAAGAATTTCACATCTCATGCAATAATATGTCAACGTCTTCCTTTCATATTTGGATATAAAATCAACTCTTTCAAGTTGATATGACATACATGTGACAACAATCGACACAATTTGACACTCACGCATGTATCCAAATACAATGAAACTAGCAACAATTTCACTATTCACATACACACAAACTCTCATGTATGTGTACAATTCTTCAACTCTCCCTCAAGTATAATCACAAGTAAAATAATCCCAAAAACATGTATGGGTACATAAGAGCTTAATGGACAATATTTTTGCAAATGAAGTGAGTAACATACCCCACTTTCACACACCTTCCTGGTGAAAATATGCGACATCAAGAATGCATTCAAAAGAAATGAATTCACATAAAAATTTGTAAACACAAATTACCTTCTTTTCTACATTTAAGTGAGTCCAACAGAACTCCACTTTCAACATCTTGCATCATACAAGTTGCAACATACTTTTAACAGAAAAAATAATGCATTCATAAGGCAAAGAAATGCATTTTTAAGGAAAAGAATTACATCTACCAAACAAATAAATGCAAGTATTATTTGATTAATAAATAAAACCACCTTTTACCAAACCATTTACATGGCTCTTCTTTCATCTGCACATCATCTTATGAATCATCTTAACCCACATCAATTATGGAATCTCCTTTTCTATTCTTGACAGAGTCTCTCTCCACCTTCTTCAAATGTCGTGGATGAGTTGTTGGATACAAAGTCCAACATTTTTCTATGAGATGACCTTGCTTATGGAAATGAGTGAAAAACAATTGCATATTATTTTCAACATAGCCTCCATTATCCAATGGATATTTGGCTTTATGTCTCTTTTGTTTTGAAAGTTTCCTTTGTATGGCTATCCTCTCCCCACACTATGAAGCAATATGGTTATTCAAACCACAAAAATAACATGTAAATTCTCTCCAATTCTTATGTGAAGATTTACCATGCTTATCATAATCAAAAGAAACTTGATTAAAGGCAGATTTATACCTTCCACATTCACCTTTGTCACCTTCTTGAGGAGGTGAATTTGATGAGTTGGTGGCTATCTTCATAATACCAACAATGGTTCAATGACCTTAGAACTTTCAACATCATCTTGTTTGTGATTTCCACTAGTTGCATGCTTATGAGCATCTTCTTGCAAAGTGGGTATAATTTTTTTTTCATTCCTTGTGAACAAAAACTTCACAAGCTTTAGGGTATGAACATCTAATGAAATTCCCTCTTGGAACACTTTCATGTGCCTCCTTGGCTTTCGGTAATTCCCCATCATGTTGTCCATAACCAAGACCCAAATGCCTAGGCCTTTCCTCAATAATAATTGGCTCAACTATGCCTTGTGCATGTTTGCCTAACCCTTTACCTTCATAGCCCATATTCATCAATAATTGGACCCTATTCCTCTAGTGTATCTTTCAAAAGCACCAAAAAATTCATTTTGAGAGGACAATGAAGATAAATTGAATTTCATGCCTCCTTTTCATTCACATACTTGGCTAGGTTTTCGTTGGCATCATGGAGTAAAATCTCCATCTTATGCATCTTTCCAAGAAGCTCTTGCTTCTCCTCCTTCATGGTCATCATTTGCTCTTGAAGTATAGTGTTCTCCTTTCTATCTTCATACAAATATTGCACCAAATCTCTCATGATGATAAGCTATTGCAACATATCTTCATCAAATAATCTTCCTAAGGAAGAGGGATTAGAAACATCACTTGTTGAAGTTGCCATCACACTTGTAATGCATCAAAAAGCTTCACAAATCAGCAACCATTAAAACCCTATTTACACAAAACTCAAGCAGTCAAAAAAATAACCTTTTATATGATGCCAACTTGATCTGTAGCTGAATGTGAGTTTTTCTATGATAATTTCAACTTCAAATTTAAACAAATTCTTGTCAATTACTTCATGTGTAGAGGTTCCCTTATGGTGTTTGGGATTTAAAACAGGTAAATTTATATCAAGTTGTATCTTAGAATCATGAGCAAAATAGCATGAAAGACAAGTTATGAATAACAACAAGTAAATAAATAGTAAACCATCAAGAAGAACACTTAACACAATGTTTTGATAAAGGAGTTCACCCCTCCTATGCTAGATCTCCTTGGTCGAGCTTCAATGTCTTGGACCTCTATATTTTTTAAAAATGGAAAAAAGTAGAGTTTACAATTCTCTATTTCTCCTGAAACCTACTTTAATGGTCTCAAAGAATCAAAAAACCCTAAAGATGACTCACCAAGCTCTGGAATTGGACTCTGGATGATCTAGGCTTGACATCCTCCTCTGGTGCCTCAGGCTTCATTAAACTTCAACATGGAAAAATCATGTACAGAAGTGCCTCTCTGCCTATGAAACTTGTTCCACTATGTTTAGAGCCTCTAAGTCATATCGGAAAACCTTTTCCTAATCCCCATTTAGTCGAATGTTTCCCAAGTTATGACAAAAACTCTTTTCTCCTAGTAATCCTCCACTAAAACTAGATGAACTCTAGTTAGCTCCTCTAATTTTGGAGTTAGGGCTAGATTTGCTAGCATCGCCAAAACTCCACCAAGTTAAACTATGCTTAACTGGAGATTAATTTATGGTTAAAATGGATTAATTAAATGTTAATCTAGGATTATAGCTAACCCGCATTTTTCTAACTACTAACCCCAATGGTCTTGGTGGAGTGGTCACATGTCATGGCGAAAATTTCATGGTTAGGCTCATTATCCATGTAGTTTCTTGATTGGTAACCCTTAGTTTGAGAAGGAAAACACATGTTTGCCATTATTTCATGGTTGTGGTCTTCATAGCCACCGACAGTTAGTGTTAACTATTATCGTTAGATGTTAGGGTGTTCAAATGTAGGGGGTTGGCTCCCTCCTAACCCCCAACCCTTAAACCATTAAACAATAAATCTATGCAGTTAACTATAAGGTTAAGTCAAAGCATAGAAAAGATGGTTATATGCTTGGTCTTGTCAAGAGGAGGTCATGGGGTCGAACCTTGGCACCTCCATAAAAATTTAGATGCACATGCCAATATGCCAACGGTCCTTTGGTGAGGGACACATGGAGGGCGTCGGGCTTGCCACTTGCCCCCTCATCATTGGATCACCTTCAACAAATGAAAACACACCATGTACCAAACATGATAACAAACCACAATGTGACACTTGTCACAACCTTATTGGATGTTGATCGTCCATTGACCCTGCCCAGTCACTTGCCACATCAGTAGTATGGACTATTGACTGTGCAATGATTGGGCGTTTTTTTTTTACAAAATTTATTATGTTTGGCAAAGCAGTCAGCGGGTTGTATATTCTTCAAATGCACTTGGTTTTGAACAAAATGAGTTGCATTGGGATCATTTTTCTAAGAAAGATGTGACCATTTAGGTTTTGAGTGATTCCGAACACTTTGATTTTTGAGCTAATTCTTTCCCCTAATCTAGATTCTAATCACAAAGTCTTGCTTCTTCTGTTTAAATTTATGGTCGATCTTAGTAGCATATCAAGAGGTGGTGCCAAAAAAGGATATGTCCATGAAATCCATGTCATCCTATATGTACTTTTATAAACAACCACGATACTTGAGTACCAAAAGCCACTCAAAATCCTTGATACTTAGCTTCATGCGAAGGGTATGGAAAACATTTGTGAACTCCAATACATGTTAGTCCCTTCCTTGCCTCAGTGTGGTATAGTTTATGTATTTATCTTCATAGCTCCTAATAGGGTAATATTATTCCTTAATGGAGTCATAGAAATAATTCTAAGTGGGTGATGCTAAAAACAGTGAGGATTCCCTCTCGTCCTTTTGTTCATAGTAGGTTTCCAACTAGTCCTTCATGTGTGGGGTGGATTTGAGGAGTGCAAAGGTAATATTTTCTCAATTGGAAAATTCTTAAACTAAAAAATATCCTTCCAACATATTTAACCATCTATCTACGACATTTGAATCAAAATGGCCTTCAAATATGAGAATATCAAAGTTAATTTGTACCTTAAAAGGAGTAATTCCTCTAGAGTGTCTCTTGGATGAAGATGCATCAACTATGGATAATCGCTAAAGGATATGGGAAAAGTTATCCATCATCATGTTCCTCTATCTCTTGACGGCTTCCTCAAGAAATATTTTGAAAGGATCTCCTACCCCCTCATCTCTTTTTCCTTCTTCCATGGGAGTCCATCGGGGTTTGTGAGGCTAGCGCTGCAAAGGTTCAACTTGTTTGAGCCCTAACTTCTTATACCCTAACCTCATTGGGGATATGCAGATAAAAACATAGAAAGAGTAGAAATCCCTAATACGAGTGATCCAAACTTATGAAGGAATGTAACAAAATACATAAATACACATAAACACAGAGATGTAGCAGAAATAAAACTTTATTTTAGTAAAATCAAATAACTGAAATATGCCTACATATAAAAATGGAAATTAACTAGATGGGGTGATAATAGCTTATATATGAGAAGAGGTGTGGTAGCTACATGCCTCTAAACTATGTTAAGATGTAGCTCAAGGGCCTTTTTATTAGTTCAAAATAATGGAAAATCCTAAACAGCCAAAACCATAACCCTAGGAGATGAAACACCACGAGTTTGTGCACCACGTTGGGGTTAGTTGGGTAGCCAACTTCCCAGGGTTGTAAGTTGGTCATATTATGTCCGTTTGGTGTGCATGATAGCTCATTGGAAATATGTCTATGAGTGCTACAATTTTTACCACATGTCCACATTTATGGGTATATTGTAGACCTCAAAAAAACATCTTTTAAGGGGTGAAAATTTCTTGGAAAGTTTAGGGCCCAAAAAAGTGCTAGAAATAGTAAATGATGTTGTAAACAAGGAAACGGGTGAAACCGACTTGAGGTTTAGGTTGAATAGGTGGGTGTCCACCAATATCCACCTAGATCAATAAACAAATAATCTGTTTGGGCTTCAATATTCTATATAATCCATTCAATACTTTTCAATGAGGTGATATGGGTTGATTGTTGATCACGCCACTAAGTACATTGACATCCATAAATTGTAACACCCTCCTCCCACATCTATGCAAGCAACTGTCTAGCCAAGGTAAGCATGTGATGAGAGGCCACTGTGATGAGATTAAACCTCCTTGGTTACTTTAAGGAAATGAAATCGATGGAACATCACACAAAGTCATCCAACATCATCCACAGAACCTTCAGAAGACAAGTCAACCACTTAGGTAGCTTGTCCCTGGGTCCTACTATTGCTTGAGAAACTTAGAGTAGAGGAAAACTCCTTAGGCACTACCCAAACAAGTTATAATGCTCCCCATACACTACAAATGTGAGTTATAACAATCCTTAGACACTGGCCAGGTGAGTTAGTCTCTAAATTAACGCTTTGTTCGCTAGAATTCTAGGAATTGGGCCACATTTTTTGGTCGAGAGCCAGAGACATTGCCTAGAATGGAATGATCAGTTAAAATTGTTAAGAATACAAGACAACAAGTGTAGAAAATAAATAAGCTAAACAAGACCATAACTAGACCCCTACTAGCCATGACAGGTGTTTTGTCAAACATATCATTGACCTATAATCTACAGGTGTAAATAATAGAGTTAAGTGTAGGGATCTCATACTTATCTGAGAATCACTATAAACCATTGCTTCCTCATTCAATTTGCTACATTATCATCTATTAGGTCATAGATACATTATCCATTCACATAAAATTAAAAACATGTTGACAGCCATACATAGTTGCTACCATAAAATGTGCATATAACTAGCATAATAGGAACATAAATACAATAAAGATATTAGCCATCAAATCCATAAATAAATCAATAAATTTACACATGAAAATCAAGGTTATGGATTTCTCATTAATGAATGAAATGAACCAACCATAAATGGGACTACTACAGTCCACTCAACCGTAGGATGGATGAGCCAAATATCTCTTTAGCCATTCACCCATGTGCCATATTCCAAGCATGAATGTGGGATCTCATAGAACACATCAATCAAAACTCAACCAAGGCTTCCAGATGCCATCCACCTCAACCCATCAAACAACGATTCCACCTCATGGTTAGACATCACCAAAACCATCACCAAATTGGTCTCTATCCTAGCCATCTAGGGATCCAAAGCATTTGTTCCAACCAATGATCTATGTTGAGCATGGAATGCCCCCACAACATGTTTTGGGGCTCAAAGACTAAGCTTTGGTCAAGTGTATTGTAAAGACTCCATTAATTGAGGGCATGAAGCACGAAGTATAGGATGAGTCATAGGGTTTTCTGCCTTAAAGTATTGTAATGTAATGTAAAGTCATGTCTGCCTACCCATGGTCCATGGACCATGGGATTGTGTAAATAGAGAGAGGCTCTAAGTTGTAAAGAGAGAGAGAGGAATGTGAATATTTTGAGCATAGAGTAAGAGCTATGGGTCGTAGTAGTAGGAAGAGGCTTTGCAGCTGAGTGCATAGAGGCCTAGTAGAGTCCATACCTGAGTACACATGCCCCTATAGCTGAGTGCACAGGTCACTGTTGAGTCTGTAATTTTGGTCAAATAATAATAAAGAGAAGTTGATTCCTATTTCTGTGTATCTACTTGTGCATTGCCTTCTTTACATTCATACTATTTTATTTATCGCGCGTGCTGATATGATTGTTGAATATGCTATAATAATCGTTAGTCTTGCACAAATAAGTTAAATAATCAGGTAATAACTTATTAAATACCAAGGAACTTGGGTATTATATGGGTTGCGCCCTGAGTAGGGCTGCGCGAAAGCAACATCACAAGTTGTTAAGGAATAACAAGTGCATGTAGCAACCATAGACCTCCAAAAGCTCATCATACATCCCTAGGGTGCAGAAAGTTGGTTCTAGCACCCTCCCATACTACTTCAGGTGAGACCTCAGTCCACACTCCACGGACTGTTGCTGAAAGGGCCAGTAGTACCGAGATTTTCTTGGCTAAATCACCTCTGAACCTAGGTTAGGCCCATATAAGCCAACACTTTAGGACTAGTAACTTAACCCATAGTTGTCGTCGAGATCCAAAGCATTGGTCCAATCAAAGCTCTAATACTAGTAAGTCATACCACCAGGGACTCCAGAGCGTTTGTCCAACGAAGGCTCTAGGACTAGTAACTCAGCCCAAGCTCTTACAGGGCTCCAGAGTGTTTGCCCAACCAAGACTCCAGGAACTAATAAGTCAACCTAAGGTAAGAAAACATGAGAACCAACCAAAAAAAAAAATTGAAAATAGCCCACAATCACCATGGCTATCCAGAAAATGGAAAGGCTAGGCAATCTATCAATCCAAGCAATCCTCCATGCCAATGAAAAATCGTGAACAAGAATCCACATGCATATTCCATGCATGTCCAAACTAGTGAAGAAATCATACATGCAACTCGGTACCTGCAAGAAAATCTAATTTAGTTGTTGATGTTGATACCTTCTTGCACTTTCCTACTCTTCCTTTGCCTTCTTTCTCCAACAATACAACTATGCCACACCCTCCAAGAGTTCTCCAATAAAAAACTAAGTATCCAAGAGTATGAGAGAGAGAGAGAATAATGAGAGAGTTCCAACATTGAACTAACAAAAGGTTCACATTGAAAGGAAGAAGATTGACCTCATAAGCATGTTTATTAATGAGGCCTCTATTTTCTTCATTTTCCATTATTTTCCTTCAATTTCCTCCTCATGTGCAACCTATGACCTTTCACCTTCCTTTTCTCCTAATTTCCATTATTTTCATAAATAATTGGGCCAAAATACATTTTTCCCTCCTTAATGCCTTATCCATTATGTTTTCCAATTTACTTAGCTATAAGCAACCAAATGAACACCCACACTATGATGTGTTTCCCACCATGAACACATAGCGCCACATGTATAATAGGTACGCAAGATCACCTGTACATAGAACTGCATATCCAATATGTACATAACATCATTTGGACACATGACTGCATATCCAACATGTGCACATCATCATATGCACACAACACCGCATATCCAACATGTACATAACACCATCTATATCCAACACTGAGTATGCAACATTCATACAACACTATCTATTCTAAAACCCTATACATAACATTAAATAAATAACATGTACACACTATATGTATACACAATATCGTATGCACACAATGTCACAGATGAAACATGTACAACATATACAACATATGCACAACAATAATATCACACATTCGAAACCACATTGTCCTTACCAAGAAACCTTACTTCCAGTGTCTTATTCACGCTTATCCTAGCATGTCGCAGACCACACTGATTTTCACTCTAGATAATATATCCCTTGGTATAACCTATCCATAACATAGACATAATACAATCACATAATGTCAATTCATAACCACATGATACTAACATATTTGTCATGGCTACTCTTCTCACTTGATTCCAATAAGACAAGGAACCTTTTCATGCCATTCTCCCGCATAAGCAGTCATTCCGCAACGAGAATGATTCCTAATGACCAGTCAAAAAATAACATAGATAATGGATACATACATACATATACATAAACATCAACATATACATATAAACATCAACACAATCATGATCATAAGATAATTACCAGATGACATAAAGTCTAGGTTAATAAAACTTCCCTATTTGTGCACAACATGCACAACACTGAGAACAACATCTCCTAACATGGCCAAGGAAGCTGACACCTCATATCCATTTACCTTACCTTTTCTACTTACCTTTCTCATGATTTTACTACCACGATCCATTTACCACAATGAACCCAACTAGTCCAAACGACTGTCATAGTCTTACCTTTTGCTACGCTTACTCATGCACTGAGCTTCATCCATGTCTTACATTACCTTATCTTGTTGTGCCAAGCACATTCTCTTGTAGCTAAACACATTCATGTCATCTCTCAAGAGACACCAATCCCCTTGACAAATCCACCTGTAACTAAAGACTAGCTAATTTACGTGTAAAGTACATGTCCATGAATCTAGCACATATCCACATTTTGTCAAAAACGATTAAGGTTAAGAAGACCTCATGTATGCAAAAGCACTCATTCATTTCAAATTAGGGTTTCCAAACATAGCCAAATGAATTCTTGCCCAATTCCTTTCTTTTACCATTTTAATTTTGTTGTAATCGTGGCTTACTATGTATTGTCACATCACCCAACTTCTAGTTATATAAACACATCAACTATTACCTTGTTACACTAATACTAAGCATGTTTCCAACAACTTCTCACACATGTCAACCACATGTTCCAAACATCAAGAAAATCATATGTATCAATTCAAGATAAAAATTTACCGAGATTAAAAACCACATCACACCCATAATCAACTCATAGTCATTAGACATAATGTTGCAAATGTACCCTACTACACTCAAGTACCTATAAATTGTCTTAACACATATGTATTAGTTCAATCATCTTAAAACAATGAAACTCCAATGTGGGGTTTGAGAACCACCAAATCCAAATACATATATGAGGAAGTATGATGGTAAGGATCTGGTAACATGGATACTACAAATGGAGCAATATTTTGATCTATAGGGTGCACAACCCTCACAAAAGGTATGTATTGCATCTTTATATTTAGAAGCCAATCAGTTTGTATGGTATAGATAGATTTTTTCTCGTAAACCACTTGTCACATGGTCAATTTTTAAACAGTAAGTGATAGCACATTATGAAGATACAAAGAGAAACACCTTCTTTAGCCAACTAATAAATCTCAAACAAAAATGTTCAATGGTGGAGCGCATTGAAGATTTCCAAAAATTGGATATTAGGGTAACCGATATTCCAGAGAAGCATAGGATTGATGTCTTCATAGGGACTTTAAAAGATAACATCCAACATGAGGTTCACCTTTGGGAACCTAATTCATTGGAGAAGGCATTCAAGATGGAAAGAAAAGTTGAAAGAAAAGTTATGTCAACCAGGAAGTCTACCATTCACAACTATAAAGATGGAAGTGTTGTTTCTCCTAGTCTTCCACAACCTATAAGGTTGACACCACAACAATTGGAGAAAAAAAGAGAAAAAGGGCTTTGTTACAACTGTGATAGAAAATACAATAAATGTCATAAGCGTATTGAGAAGAAATTATTCTACATAGATTGTGAAGAAGAGGAAGAAAAGGAACAAGAGACATCAAAGAGGAGGATATACACCATGAACCAACCCCCAAGAAAGCAGAAATGAATCTAAACATATCTTGTAATTCATTGGAAATAATCACCACTCCTCAAACTCTAGAGATAGAAGGATATGTCAAGAAGAAAAAGGTAATAATGTTGATTGATTCAGGTAGTACCCATAATTTTATTCATTTTAAGATAGTCAAGGAATTGAATTGCTTCATATATCCAGCACCAAAGTGTCAAGTGATGGTTGCAAATGGATGAACTATAAATATCTCTAGAAACTTCCATAATATCAAGCTAACCATGGGGGAATATGTATTGACTAGTCCAATTCTTTCCATTTCAATGTGAGGTGTTGATGTTGTACTACCAGTCTAATGGTTACAATCTTTGGGGATGATAACTTTCAATTTTCAAGAACTTTTCTTGAAATGTTTTTGGGAAGGAAAGGAAGTTGAATTAAGGGGTATCATAGGGAAACTAGCAAAGGTAGTAAGCTCTAATGGAATGAAAAGTATTCTGAAGAAATAAAAATGGGGTGTAATTTCACAATTATTCTCACTAGAGGTTCAAACATCGAAATCATCTATTTCTCCAGATCTCCAAAATGTCTTGGACAATCATTCCAAGGTGTTTGAGGTTCCCAAAGGCCTACCACCTTTTCATGAACATGATCATGCTATTTATTTGATTCGATGGAATTTTCCTCCAAACATCAAGGCTTACAATTATCCTTGTGCCCAAAAGAATGAAATTGAACGTATGGTTGCAAAAATGCTAGAGGCTGGTATAATTCAACCTAGTCAAAGTTCTTTCCCTACTCCAGTAGTATTGGTGCACAAGAAGGATGGATCATGGCATATGTGTCTAGATTATATGGAGCTCAAAAAGATCACTATTAAAGATAAATTTTCCCTTCTCATCATTGATGAATTGTTGGATGAACTACATGGATAAATTTACTTCACCATGTTGGATCTCAATTCACAATATCATCAAATTAAAATGAAGACTGAAGACATTTTGAAAAAACATTCATAACTCATGCATGTCATTATGAATTTTTGTCATGCCTTTGGCCTTACTAATGCATCTTCCACATTTCAAGGTTTGATGAATTCCATTTTCAAACCCTTCCATAGAAAATGTGTGTTAGCATTCTTTTATGACATACTAATCGACAATAAGTCTTGGAAGGATCATGTTCAACATGTTGACAGGGTGTTCAAATTATTGGAGGAGAAACAATTATATACAAAAATCTCAAAATGTTTCTTTGGAGTGCAGGAGGTGGAATATTTGGGTCATATTGTATCTCATGAGGGATTTAAGGTAGACCCTAATAAAATTAATGCCATTAAGGAATGGAAAATTCCCATAAACATAAAGCATCTTTGAGGATTTCTTGGGTTGATAGGGTATTATCGCAAGTTTGTTAAGAATTATGGGAGAATAGTGGCACTTATAACATCATTATTGAAGAAATATGCATTTTCTTGGACTCTAGAAGAAATGAAGGCCTTTGAACATCTTAAAGATGCAAGGTGCCAAACACTAGTCTTAACTAAGCCAGACTTCACAAAAACATTTATTATGTAATGTGATGCTTCAAGAAATGGAATTGGTGATGTTTTAATATAAGAAGGAAGACCCATTTCTTTTGAAAGTCATCCAATCAAAGGAAATTATTTGCACAAACCTATTTATGACAAGGAAATGTTGGCAATATTACATGCACTAAAGAAATGGTGACCTTACCTAATTGGAAGCCATTTGAAAGTAAAAATGGATCATGACAGTCTTAAATAATTTTTGGAACAAATATTATCTTCAGAAGAGTAGAAAAAATGGGTGAAAAAGATGATGGGTTACGACTTTGAAATCATCTACAGAAAAGGAAGCAAAATGTTGTTGTAGATGCACTCTCAAGAAAGGATGAGGATGTGGAAGCATTGCCTTGTTCCATTTCTATTATCCAACCTAAGTGGATAAACAAAGAAAGGGATGAATGAAAGAATGATGAAGAGGTGTGCTCACTCATTCAAAATTTTCATCAAGATCCCATTACATATGATACATTTAGCTAGAAAAATCATTCATTATGGTACACAAGCGCTTATATCTTTGTAAGAATTCACAATTAAAACAAAAGATCCTTTTGGAATTGCATACCTATCCCTTAGGAGGGAACTCAAAATTTTTAAAAAATTACCATCTAGTCAAGGAATTTTTTAGGATGGCCTTAAATATGATATTCAAAAGTTCGTGGTAGAATGTTTGGTTTACAACAAAATTAATTTGAGACAATTAAGACCCTGAGTTTGTTACAACCTTTAGCCATTCCAAGTCAGGGTTGGGAGGAGGTTTCAATGGATTTTATCACATTTATACCCAAGTATGAAGGAAAGAGTGTCATAACTATGGTAGTTGATAGACTTACCAAGTATGCACACTTTTGTGCATTATCTCATCATTTTAAAGCCAGTACAATTGCTATTGCATTTATGGAAACAATTCAAAAGATTCATGGAAACCCAAATATTATAGTAAGCGACAGAGATCCCATTTTCACCGGAAATTTTTGGACAAAATTATTTTCTTATATTGGTACTCAATTAGTTTATAGCTCATCTTATCATCCTCAATCTTATGGGAAAACTAAGATAGTGAATAAATGTTTGAAAGGAAATCTTTGTTGCTTTGTATATGATAAACAAACACAATGGGTTAAGTGGTTACCTCTAGTTGAATGGTGGTATAACACTTCCTTCCATACTACAACAATAATGACCCCATTTATAACACTTTATGGATATCATCCACTATCCATCACATCATATTTAAGAGAGAATTCTAAGATTGAAGCAATGGAAGATCACATTGAGAATCAACAACAAGTTCTCCAATGCTTAAAGGATAAACTTACTCTAGAACAAAATCAAATGAAACAACAAGATCAACATCACACTGAAATAATTTTGGATGTAGGTAACACGGTATTTTTACAACTATAACCATAAAAAAAAATGTCTCCCAAGAAAGCTAAGAAGAATAATAAATTATCACCCAAGTACTATGGTCTGTACCACTAGCACTCTGTAATTTTCCTAGGCTGAGGAAGAAAACTAAAAAGGCAACCACAAACCACTTTTAAAGATGGAGCCCTTTCATCTTCAGAGAGGGATCTCCCTGTGTTATTTAATTTCTTCTTTCAATATTTTAGGTTATACATCTATGTTTGAAGTGGGTTTTTTCAAAGAAATTTATGAAAGATGCTGGAAACGTCGATTGGGCATGGACTCATAAAATTTTGGGTAATTAATTAGAAATTAATAGAGTAGTTGTAACAAGGTAGGGTAAGAAAACTCCTGGATCTTAAAATATTTATGGTGTGGCTGATATGAAAAAGTAGATGATAAATTAGATATAAAGCATATTTAAATTAATTTTGTATTTAATCTCATGAGGAAAACATTAAGTTTGTTTAAAAACACACAGATAATAGTACACTTAAGTAAATTCGACTCTTAACGTTCTTGGAACAATAAGGAGGGAAATTGATATGGAAACTGAGAAAAAAGAACAATTTAACATGAGAGAAACATCTCCATTTTTTTGACACAAGAATCCTAATACAAACATGCCTCTATATTTCTGAAAAGATATTACTTTGAGTACAATCCACAACCTACATTAAGGTAGAGATATTTTATTCATACATAATCGAACCCTTTCTTAGTCTTATTACAAAATATTTATAGACTTTGTCTTCAATAGATTCAGAGTTCATATAAAAATTATTACAAAATAATAGCTACTAAAAACATGTAGATATTTCTAAAATAGTACTAGGTAATAGAAAATCTAGACAAATTCAACTTTTCTATTGAATTTTTGAATGAAATATGTTGTTGACTATAGTTATTTTCTAAATCCTTTTGTTTCTCATATTTCCAAAATTGTATGATTTTTGTTTGTGCTCATTCAACCAACTCTAGTAATTGGTCCCATCTCTCTTCACTGGTATAGAAAAATTTACCATGTTTCTGAATATTTCATCTACCTATGTGTATGTCTCAAAAGTTGGCTTATTTGGAAATAGATGATGAATTTCATGTTGAATAAAAAGATCATGTTGTAGGTGCTTCTCCACTGATATTTCTCTTTAACTTTGCAAATTTTGATGCATCAACAACTCCGTTTCATAATTGATCTTGATAATTTTCTAATGAAATCAATTTTCCTTTAGAATTTATTAGAGTTGGAAGTCCTTTCTCCTGCAGCAAAGAAAATGTTCTCTTAAATCCTCTGACCTATAGCTTCGATTCTTTGCACTTATTTTCTAAATGTGCCATAAGATTTTTCTTAGTCAATATTCTTTTGACTTCCAATATTGTCTCTGTCTTGTGCTAAATATTGAGCTCTTCAAGCTCATCTATAGTCTTGGATTTTAACATCCTTATAATTTTTTGTGCTTCTACTGCCTATGCTCAATCTCAACTTTAGTCTTTTCAGTTGTTGTTTTAATCTTTGTATCAGGTCTTCTTATTCAAAAATAATTTGAATGGATGAAAACAATTATGTAACATTTGCATTGATATTGTGCCAAACCCTATGTTTGGCTTCTACTAACATCTAAATTATGAAGGATTGGTACCTCTGCCAAGTATGAATTGTCCGCTTTGATCTTATTCTCCTCCATCTTGGTAAGTGTTGTTGTTAACTTCTCCATTTCCTTATTTGTCAATGATAATTATCCTAAATCTTGAGCTAGCTTCTCTCAATAATCTGAAGTTGATGCTTGTCTTATTTGATGTGCTTCCTATTGCATTGATGTACCTATTACAGATGTACCTATTGCTTCTAATTCCTCCTTTTCTTTCAATAGTGTTTCCATGAACTGTTCCATTTTATGGATTTGAACATTTTGTTCCACTATTCTTTTTCTTTCTCCATCTCCAGACTGGTCACTTCATTGGCTTGAGGGTGTTCTATAGTTGGGACTTAAGCTGTTTCCTGAGGGCTTAAATATATTCATTTTTTTTCTTAGTTATCTCCTCCACTTCCTTGGCATCATTGGGATCATATCCTAGTTTGATAATTAAATCTTCTAAATTTTTAATCCTGGTGTGTTTGGCCAAAGAAGTCATTCTTGTAATCTTCAACTGCGAGTGCATATTATTTAAAGATATTTGCAACTTAGAAGCAACCATGGCCGAGAGGTAAATAGGATTCTAAGTGTATTGGGTCATAGTAGTAGGAAGAGGCTCTGCAGCTGAGTGCACAGAGGCCTAGTAGAGTCCGCAGCTAAGTGCATGGAACCCTACAGCTGAGTGTCCAAGGCGGTGTCGAGTCCATAATCGGGATTGAAGACTAATAAAGAGAAGTTGATTCTTATTTCTGTGTATTTTTTGTACCTTGCCTTCTTTACATTTATATTGGTTTATTTTTTGCGTGCAGTAATATGATTGATGAATAGGCAGTAATAATCATTAGTATTACATGAAAGAGTTAAGTAATCAGATAATCACATATTAAATAGCAAGGAACTTGAGTATTATATGGGTTGTGCCCCAACTAGGGCGGCGGAGAAGCAACACTGCAGGTTGCGAAGGGATCACAAGTGCACGTAGCAATGCGTCAGACCGTGGACCTCTAGAAGCCCATTAGACATCCCAAGGGTGCAGAAACCTAGTTCTAGCACCCTCCCATACTACTTCGGGTGAGACCTCAGTCTGCGCTCCACGGAATGTTGCCGAAAGGGCCAGTAGTACTAGGATTTTCTTGGGTGAATCACCTCTAAACCTAGGTTAGGACCATACAAGCCAACAAATGGTTCCATTGCCAGGACCAAGATTTGCATAAAGGATGTCTGATGTCGTGCCACCAGAATCTAACAAGAAAGAAATTGAAGAGTGGTTGGACAAGAAGATTCACAATTTCACGGTGCAAGAGAAAAAAAATCCGTGAGTATCGAAGGAATAGTGGTTGGAGCGCTACATGTATACAAAAATCCATGAAATTT
Source organism: Pinus taeda (assembly GCA_000404065.3). Classification (NCBI taxonomy): domain Eukaryota; kingdom Viridiplantae; phylum Streptophyta; class Pinopsida; order Pinales; family Pinaceae; genus Pinus; species Pinus taeda. The sequence continues at coordinate 34,110 of APFE031173073.1, forward strand.
TCTTTGCATCTTTTCCTTATGATTTGTATGAGTGGATCACAAAGTTAGTAGACAAACAGAGAAGGTGTAGGCTCAACAAACCAATAGTGTGGACTCCGGAATTAGTGCATAGACTAGAAGCATTAAAAGATAGTATCACATGAGTTCTGGACCATTGGTTGGACCGAATAATAGAAGGATTTATCAGTTAGTTTGTGGAAGACACGACCATGAGCTACAGTGAGGCAGAGAAATGTTTTCTCAAGGGACTGCGAGGTAAGTATATTAAATCTTTGAACGCCTGGATTAAGATTCTATTGTGTGAAAAGAGGGTTCTGCGAGTAAATTAATGTTTGGGACTACACAAAGTCAGAAGATCTATAGAAGCGAAAGTAGCAAAGAGCTAGAAACCAGTCCCTTAATTTCACCGTCACGAGAAAGCGAGGAAGAGCTTGCAAAGGTTTCTTGGAGAAGCGTGGTCAGTTTGATAAGACAATGAATCGCATGGTTACTACCTCCACCCACACCACCACCCATTTCACCCTCCTCACCTCCATCTTTACCCACCCCACCTCTGACACCACCACAGTTCAGTATGGCAAGTAAAGAATGAAGATCTAGACCAATTTTGGTTCATAGTAAGAGAAATATGGGAAGCACAAGGCATCATGGATGATAACATTAAAAAGGCTACACTGGTGAGCATGCTGCAGGATCACGCATTAATGTGGTATATCAAGAATTCTAATAACCACCCGAACACATAAATCACCGCGATCCAGGTTGCACTGAAAAGGGAATTTAGTAGACCAAAATCAGAAACACAATCGATCATTGGGTTTAAGGAGATCGTAATTCTCCTGGGCAAGACCCACTGGGACCTGGACCAAAGAATGAAGAGTATGATCTGTGAATCCAATATGATGTTAACAGATGCACATCATCATGCAAGGTTTCTGGCATCACTTATGCCACACTTAAGGATGACGCTATCACAATAAAAACTTTCCACCCAAGTCGAACCATTAGAGATGGAAATGAGATTGCATGAGACCCCTATATAAGACCCTGGGTTGGGAATCCAACAAATCCATGCACAACAGTAGAATTTGTGTCTAGAAATGTAAAGTTTGAAATATGATAGGACACCTCGGCTAGAGGTGTGTGAAGAATCATAGTGCATAAAATGCAAAGTCTAAGCGCATGACATGGACCACTGCCCAATATTTACAAACTACTTGGTAGGAGGAGGGCCAATGTCATTAAGGCTGAAGGCACAGGAAAGGCCAAGTGTGACATTTGCATTATGCTGCATGATTTTCCAAATAGGAGGAAAACACATCATGAATAATTATTATCTATTGCAGAAGTATACTTAGATGCCCCAACAATTGTTTTGTAACTTTTGCAGGTTGGTAGGCGATGATGAATGCACCTACCAAAGCTATGAACTAATGAAGGATCGAAATATTGCCTATAAGGTGCAGAACAAAACGTGAGCCCCCGACCCAAATGTATGGATGGCATGAGCTGGGTTTTAGGGGTGTGATTGGGGTCAAGGCAGAATGGGACCAGTAAGGGGTCGTCGAAAAATAATTTGTTACAATTGCGGAGGGCTAGGGCATTATGCCTGTAATTTTACAAACTCAGCAAGAATATCATGTTGGTACTGTACTCAGTTTGATCATGAGGCAGAATATTTCCCTTCATTGATAACGAGGATGCGTGAAAAGGGGGTTCTCCAACCCCCTCCCACTCAGAATTTACAAATGATGAGGTTTGAACCACGCGAAGAAGACCCAGATGTAAACATGATGCTCAGGAGCGGTATGAACATGGGAGATGATAAAGGAAACCAGCCAGAAGAAAGTGCATGGGTTCATAAGGCTCCTACAAAGGAACCCGAGTTTGATTTAGAACATGTGAAGGAGACATTCATGGAAGCTAATAAGAGCTTCACAGAGGCCTCCACTTCAGGTAGTAAGGATTAACTAGAACTAGGGATGGACCCTTCAATGCTCACTACCTTTCTGGAGACATGCATGAAACTATTGCATGACCACAAGGAGGTCAAAGGACTATAATAACCTATCTCTAGGTGCGCAGGGTCAGGAGAACCGTGCATGGTCTGGAAACTTGGAAAGCATGCAGCACGCACAGGAAGGGAAATGAGGTTGACTGTGCAAATAGGTGAGTACGAAATGGATCTGGTAATCCTAGATCTGGGCTTTGACACGAATGTGCTACCAAAGTAAACATGGGAACACATGCGCTGTAATGGTCCCCTATTTAGTTACGAATGGCAAAGCAACAGATGATTCTACCCATGGGAAGATTGCAAGGGGCAACAGTCTACATTGAAGGTGCAAGGATTTTGAAGTGATAGAGATTGTCGATGATAGAAATCCCTATCCTATGCTACTAGGAATAGACTGGGCCACCAATATGAATGGAGTCATAAATCTGAAGAAGCGCAAAATTATCCTTGAGAAAAAGTCACTACGCATCGTAGTACTGCTAGATCCAGCTGAAGGAGCACGATACACTTAACCAGTGCATGATGATGATAGTGATGATGATCTCGATTGTATTTAAAAAATAACTGCACGAGAAGAAGATTGGGTGAATCGACTGTAGATGGAAGGATTTTGTGGGAGTGCTAAAGCTCTTGCACTTTGGATTTGAACGAAGAGATAGAACGATGGAAGTATCGACTGCACAAAGTAACAACACTGAATTGCAACATGATGGTTCAATCACTGTGTTGCGCAAAAATAGAGGCAAGGGAGCTCTCAACATATGATGGATTGTCAGCGGTGGATGAATTTCTGATAAAATTTGAAAGCTAAGTACTAGAACAGTAGTGGTTCAATGCGCTGAGGTGGGCACTGCACGCAACACTTGAACAATGGTGGGATACACATCAAGGAAATTTTGAGGACTAGCACAGATGTAGAAGGATGATGTGCCTACATTTTGGAAAACCCTAGCTTCAAATGCAAGTAACTCAACGGAGGCAGAACAACTTGCTTGCCCATCTTTCTCGATGGGTATAGACATATGTTGTAAAGCCCACACATGCACGCACTAGCCCCATGATAGAGAATTAGAACAAATTGCAGCAGCAGGAAAGGCGATGTGCACTACCAAGTATCCACGTTGAAGAATTTGATAGGGTGTGTAGAGTACTGAACAAGGTTGACCAGGTGAAACAGACTGATTGGGACCTGCACGTGCCAGCAGTTCGATGGACTTACTAGACCATGTGCAAAACCCTGAATGTGAAAATGATTCTAGAGTTGCAGAATGGAATGGAGACCATAATTACTGAAGAAAATACAAAAAGGAATCCACATGTACTAGACCCTATAGTGGTGGAAGTGCACAATGGGAAGAATAAGAAACCACACATCTACACAAGGACAAACATATAAGGGTTCAGGAAGCCATCCGGTGGGGGAACCTTAAACTTCGCGAACTTGGAAAGGACTGGGTACAATTGAGGAAGACAAGCCTTTTGATGAACACTGAGATTAAGAGGCTAGAAAACAAGATCACACGTGCATGTCTCAAACCAAGGATGATAAGGCAAGATATAGATGATCGTACCACTACACTAGAAGAGTGTCACCAAGAATTCATGAGTTTTCTACCATGGCTACAAACAAACATCACCAAACATAGTAGCAAGGGGAGCACACTACATGTAATGGAATGTGCAGTGCTGGCAGTCACATAAACAATTAAGGAGTTTCCACAAACTATGCTGGAAAGCAAGAAGTGTCACACAGGTGGAGTGACCACCTAACTAGCTGTCGGGAGCACAGCCTCAGTGCTCTAGATAGTTGAAAGAGAGTGCGAAACTCTAAAAGATTCTGTTTGGGGGTTGTGCGATGAGGGACATGTGCACATAATCAACATCGAATAGGTCATCTTGCAGCGTGATGAGCTAGTATCACAGAATCAAAAAATTGTGCAAACAATGGATGAAGTGTGTTGATGAGTTCCAGAATTATCCATTGCCACAGACCTACCAAAGGAGATGCAGATCTACTATCTAGCAAGTGGAGTCTAAAGTGTACATGAGGAAACAACATGAGTGTAGTTAGAGCTAAACCTCTAGATTGCTGAGTTGTGGATGAAGGCGTAGCCTTCCACTCCTTCGGAAGTTAGAGAGAAGCATGATAGCGTGATTCAAACAGGATTCGAAGAAATCGTACAGGCAATGCAGGACTGTACTGATATGTTGGATCAAGCTTTTGATGTCCTTACATCCTTGTAGGAGGACTCCAACATACAACACCTGGAAACAGAGGCGCGTGAACTACAGGAGCAATATGACAATGTAAGGAGAAATGCGCAAATAGTCATCCTGACCCAATGGCTGGCAAAGATGCAACAAGTAAGGGCACTGAAGGAATAGGTGGATGCTGCAAGATAGAAAGAGGCACTTCTCAAAGCACACATCTAGCCTTGAATTAATGAGGCCTTCACCATTAAGACTGAGATTGAGGGAAAGCACGCACAAATTAGGAGATATATGCACTAAGGCAGATAGCAGATCCTCACAAAGAAGCATCAGAGGAACACATGTAGCAAGTCTAGCAAACCATAGAACAGTGCACTGCAGACCTCCAACCAGTATGGGAACAGTTGGAGGGGCTCTATTCCAAGATCGATGCACCAATAGAGTGACTCAGGATGAGTCACGATGGTTGTGTTGGGGGCCTGCTGGGCATGAAATCCCCCCACATCATGTTTTGGGGCTCAAAACCCAAGTTTTGGTCAAAGGTTTTGCAAGACTCTGAGAATTGCGGGCATGGATATGTCAATTCATAGGGTTGTCCACCCAAAAGTAATGTAATGTAATGTAAATTCATGTCGGCCTATCCATGGTCCACGGACCATGGGATTGTATAAATAGAGAGATGCTCTAAGTTGTAAAGATAGCAGAGGAATAAGAAAGAAGAATGTGAATGGTTTGAGCTTAGAGTAAGATTCTAATGGTATTGGGTCGTAGTAGTAGGAAGAGGCTCTACAGCTGAGTGCACAGAGGCCTAGTAGAGTCCACAGCTGAGTGTGTGGGCCCCTATAGCTGAGTGCGCAGGGCAGTGTCGAGTCTGTAATCAGGATTGAAGACTAATAAAGAGAAGTTGATTCTTATTTCTCTGTATTTGTTGTACCTTGCATTCTTTACATTTATATTGGTTTATTTGTCACGTGCGCTAATGATTGATGAATAGGTAGTAATAATCATTAGTCTTACATGAAAAAGTTAAGTAATCGAATAATAAAAGATTAAATAGAAATGAACTTGGGCATTATACGGGTTGCACCTTGACTAGGGTTGCGCGGAAGCAACACCATAGGTTGCGAAGGGATTGTAAGTGTGCGTAGTGATAGGTCAGACCGTGGACTTCCAGAAGCCCATCAGACATCCCAAGGGTGCAGAAACATGGTTCTAGCACCCTCCCATACTACTTTCGGTGAGACCTCAGTCTGCGCTCCACAAACCATTACCGAAAGGGCCAGTAGTATTGAGATTTTATTGGCTAAATCACCTCTGAACCTGGGTTAGGCCCATACAAGCCAACGCTGGCATAAGTGTATGTGCATATGGATTGATTCTCTATTCTACCCTCAACTTTGAAATTATCCTTAAAGTATCATAAGACCATTTGAAGCTCTGTTTTAATTTCATCTACATTAAGATTCCCTCCACTTCCTTTTCTGTTGCTCTGGTAATTACAATATAGGGCCCTACATTTTCCTTTAATTTAAACTCTACTTTCTTCTTATTTAAGACAAAGTGAAATTCATCCATATTCAACATCTGTATAACATATTCTAGGAAGACTCTTACTAACACAAACTTTGGTAATCTATAGGGAGGAAGTTCACACCCATAGATTCTGATATCTATATACTTCTAGTATCAATACCAGTCTCCATCTTTTGACTACTCTGAAAGATGCAAAACCTTCTTGATCTTAGGTGAAATTCTTGGTATGGAATCACTACATAGTATACATAATGATGTGTTATCACTCTCTAATTTAATAAGGTTGTGAAATAATTACAAAGGTAACCAAGAAACCACTTTGGGAGTTGGGAATCTAGCCCTTCCAACTCCAGTTAGGGTTCCCTCTCTCTGATTTAGCTATGTTCTTCTCAATAATATTAGGCTACTTATTAGGATCAGGCTTTGAATTTTAGGATTGAGTTGGGTTGAGACTAGGAAGATAATCCATTGGGAAATGGAGTTAGGTTGAGTTTAATCAATTCAGGTTCTACATGCAACCTTATATGGCAAGATAGGCACCTTTGCTAGATTCTTAAAGTTGAGATGATTTGGAGGAGAAGGTGAGGGGATCAGATCATACCAAAGCAATTAAAGAATTCTAGAATTAATCATCAAGTATAAAACATTAGAATTATTATTAAGCCAAAAGCAAAGTGTGTTTTGCAACAAGTTCTATTCGTTTGCTTCTTAAAATAATCCAGAAATCAATGAATAACATATGAAAACATTAAAGACAAAGAAACAAAGGTAGATGTACTTCACCATCATAAGAGACATGAGAATCCTGTAATTTTTGCAACTGTATTATTGAAGTTTTATCAAATGAGGCTCTGTGAGCTGCTTTACATCAAGGAGTCCTTCTTCTCAAAAAAATCCCAACCCATAATACTCCAAAAGTTGAAGTATTAATAGGAGAATACTTTTAAAATATCTCGATAAAATAAAATATGTAAAAAATAATTAAATTTGTTTCTCATCATTACATAAAATATGAATTCAAATCTATCACTAAGTGACCAAGTTCCTCCTTTACAAAGTCAAAAGACCAAGTTCATGCACCAAGAAACCAATTGCAAAAAACCAAAGGTTGCATTTAGTGAATGTAAACTGATTTTAAACAACTTGATAGATGTTATTCAATGTTGATCCATCCCTATATTTCATATTATCATTAGTATTCATCTTTCAACTGCTTCAATTATGATCAAATCTTTCGCAAAATTCAAAATCTTGCCCAAAAATATGCTAACTGTCATGTGAATTTTCCCTGTAAAACTATAAAATTTGGTCTCCAAGTTACCTTCATAAATTTCAACCTATATGACCTATGTGAAAATTTAAAGCATTTATTGTAGATGAATATATCTCTAAGATAAATGTCCTTTATTTTGTCAAAATTCCCCTTTAGTTGTTCATAATCTGTTATGCAAAGAGATGACTAAACCAGGACATTGCGAAGTCATAAAAATAGACTGTGAATATGTGAATGGATACCTCACTCTGTAATACCTGTATAACATCTGAAGTAGATTATTGTGTTTTAGCATATTAGGAACAAAATCCTCCTCCAGTTTCCCAAGATTCATCTTTGGTTGATCATAAAATAAATTTCAAAGAGATGTCTAAAATAGGAAATACTTTGTCTTTGCATAATCATTTCATTTTTTTTAATGCTTTTCATACTTGGATGTCGATCTAAGAAAAACTAAGACATGGGTTTTGTAGAGGTAGACTTGTGGATGGTGAGGTGTTGAATAAGTGAGATACATTTTTTGCAAGGTGATGCCGATATGAGGGGGAAACTTTGAATAGTCACTTTACGGAGTCGTCCACGATGAGAGCTTGAAAATGTGAAATCACCCTCCTTTCTTTGCCATCATGGAACTTCTTGCTTTCTCCTTGGGAAATGAGGGATATGGAGTGAAATAGGCAAAGAGAATGAGGAAGGAAGTGATAAGAAGAGTCATTTATGGGAAATAATGAGGGGAGATGGAATGACTAGATGGATGAATGAAATGATACAGGATAGGGAATCTTTGATGAAGGGATGGTATAGATGATTAGGTGTTTCTTCAATAACTGTAGCTTGATATTACATCACTAATGATGACTAGGCAAGATATTTAGGATCCAAATGTTATTATCAAAATTTTTCATGGAAATAATTTCATAAATGAATCATTATTTACATCTCTCAAACCTGAATAATCAGGTACAACAACAGCTCATCCTATAAAATTTATAGGACCCTAACAGTGGCTTCAATGGGGATGGAACCTCCTTGTGAGGTGTCAAGAACATTGTAGATCATTAGCCTAATCCATTGGGTTGATCCCAATTTTTCAGCATGCTCTGTCATGAAACCTTTGCGACTAAAAAACTCTCAAATTGAAATCAAAACCATTCTAAAAACTGAAATCTAAAATACACACTAAAGTGAAAGTTGTACTGCTATCTAAAACTAAAAATAAAAATAATTCTTGAAACAAATGCCTTGAGTACTGAGCTTATTACACACAAGTACCTATCCTACACTACTGAAAATCATGTTGAACCAAATAATACAAAAATGCCAAAGAATCCAATCAAGTAGCTGCTTAAATAAGTGGAGTTCTTGGTTGCTTGCTAGCAAAATCAAAAGGACAACTTGACTATTGGTCCAAAAAATCAATGTTGTAATGCGTAATGGAAACTGGTGATGGATCTAGTCCTTATTGTCAAAGAATGGTTGAACACTTGAGCGGAAAATAACCTCCATGTAGTTTGCCACAAGATCAATAAAGGCATGATTAATTAGTTTACGTTTTAGGCCTTTAATGACCAGTTGAGCATGAATGATTTTTCCATTTATATCCTCAAGGTTAAACCCTTATTTCAACTCTATAGTTTTAGTCTTGTGCTAAAAAAGAAAACTCTCATCAATTTGCAAATCAAAAGGCAATACAATATCCTCTTGTTTTGGAGAAGGAATATTTTCTACAAATCGTTTAGGATCTTGGAAACTATATGATTGAGTCTAAAAATACAAAAGTTCAACACCCTTCTCAAATATTTTAGTAATTAACTCATGAAAATAAATTTTGCCTTCAGGGAAAATTTTTCTCATTTTCAAACAATGAAACATGACCATTGAAAAAACTTCATCAATTTGAAAATCTACTAACATATCCCTGAATTATTTTAAAACCTCACCATATATAGGGTTTGCCACATACCCTGTCATGTTGCTAAGCAATGATTATGATCAATATGTAGTAGAGTCACCATGAGTTTTCTTCAAATCTTGATTCTTTAACAATGGAGTCACCCTAAAAACTTTTAACCTCTAGATACTTGAAACATGGAGTCATCAGGTGAAAAAATTCAGCCTTCTTGTGTCTGATCACTTTCCACCATCAGTACTCAAATATGGAACTTGATACTCTTTCTTGAGGAACATGAAAGGTTCTTCCCCAATATGGTTGCCACTATGTTGTCACATTGTAATTTAATAAGACTATGAAATAATTACAACGGTAACCACAAAACCACTTTGGGAGTTGGGAATCTAGCCCTCCCAACTCCAGAGAGGGATCTCTCTGACTGATTTAGATATGTTCTTCTAAATAATAATAAGTTAGCTATTAGGTTTACGTTTTGGATTTTATAATTGTGCTGGGTTGAGACAAGGAAGATAACCCATTGGGAAATGGATTCAGGCTAAGTTCAATCAAGTCAGGTTCTACATGCAACCTTACAGGGCAGGATAGGAACCTATGCTGGATTCTTAAAGTTGAGATGATATGGAGGAAAAGGTGAGGGGATCAGATCATACCATAGAAACTAAGAATTCTAGAATTAATCATCAAGTAGAAAACATTAAGATTATTATTAAGCCAGAAGCAGAGTGTATTTTGCAACAAATTATGTTCGTTTACTTCTTAGAATAATCCAGAAATCAATGAATAACATATGAAAATAGTGAAGACAAAGATACAAAGGTAAATTCACTTCGCCACCATAAGTGACACAATAATCCTGTAATTTCTACAAATGTATTACTGATGTTCAATCAAATGAGGCTCTGTGAGTTGCTTTACATTAATGAGTCCTTCTATAAAATATTCCAACTCATAATACTCCAAAATTTCAAGTATTAATAGGTGAATAATTTTAAAATATCTTGAGAAAATAAAAGATCTAATAACTAATTACAATTTTTTCTCATCATTACATAAAATAGGAATTTTAATTTATCAGTAAGTGACAAAATTCCTCCTTTAGAAAGTCAAAAGACCAAGTTCAATGCACCTAGAAACCAATTGTAGAAAAATAGGGGCTACATTTAGTGAATGTAAATTAATTTGAAACAACTCGATAGATGCTAGTAAATAATTATCTATCCTTCTAGTTCATATTTTCATCAATATTCATCTTTCAATTATTTCCTATCCGATAAAATATTTCCCAAAATTCGAAATCTTGCCCAAAAATAGGTTGACTATCACGTGAATTTTCCCTATAAAACTATAAAATTGGGTCTCCGAGTTACCTTCATTATTTTCAACCTATATGACCTGTGTGAAAGTGAAATAGGTTATTGTATATGAATATATGTCTAAGATAAAACTCCTTCAGTTTGTCAAAATTCTCGTTCAGTTGTTCGTAATTGGTTTTGCAAAAAGATGGCTAAAACAGGAAATTGTGCAATCATAAAAATAGAATGTGAAGATGTGAATGGATCTTCCACTCAGTAATACTTGTGTAAAATATGAAGTAGGTTAATTTTCTTCATCATTTTAGGAAAAAAAAACTCCTCTCGTTTCCCAACATTCATCTCTCGTTGATCATAAAACAATTTTCAAAAAGATGTCTAAAACCAGAAATACTCTGTCTTTGCGAAGCCATTTCAAACTTTTAATGTTTTTCATAGTTGGATATCGATCTAGGAAAAAGTAAGACATGGGTTTTGCAGAAGAATAATTTTGGATGGCAAGGTATTGAATACACTAGATAAATTCTTGGCGAGGTGATGCTAATATGAGGGGGGGACTTTTCACAGTAACTTTATGTAGTCAACCACGATGAGAGCTTGAAGCTGTGAAGTCACCCTCCTTTCTACACTGTGATGGCACTGCTCACTTTCTCCTTTGGAAATGAGTGATATGGAGAGAAATAGGGAAATGAAATCAGGGGGGAAGTGATAAGAGGGGTGACTGATGGGAAATAATGAGGGGAGATGGAATGACTAGATGGATGAGTGAAGTGATATGGGATAAGGAATCGTTGATGAAGAGATAATACAGTTGATTAGGTGTTTCTTCAATAATTGTACCTTAAGATGACATCACTAGTGATGACTAGACACGATATTTGGGATCCAAATGTTATGATCAACTTTTTCATGGAAATAGTTTCATAAATGAATCATTATTTACATCTCTCAAACCTAAATAATTAGGTACAACAACAAATCATCTTATAAAATTTATAGGATGCTAACAAGATGTATGTAGAAACTTATGTACAAAATTAGTGAATGAATAATATTATGAGTTTCTTTGGACTAAAGAATTCTAATTAATAACCGATAATCAGGTGCCCTAACCATCTTCGGCAATTGAAAATTGAACCTATCTGCCTACTAAATAACATAAGATATATTAAAATTGATTGGTGTTTGAACACCTCTTCAACTTTAAAATTAAGAAAATCCCCATGTATAACATTTGATAAGAATTGACTATAATTGAAAAGAACTAAAGGCTATTGACAAACTTCAAATACTGATAAATAACCTAATTCTACCTCATCTACCTACTAGTTTGTATGACAGCCTAATAAACAAGTAACCATAGACATGACTTGTGTGGACATTCTGGGAAGATAGAAGAAGAGTATGGGCAATTCGATCTAGGTAACTCAACATTCTTAGGTAGAAAAAAATTGAAAATCTAGGCTTTCAGGGAGGAAGGTAAGTTTCTTATACATTTCCATTAGTGCATCAGCGGAAAATGGATGTAGAGAAGCATGTAGATTTATCTGTAAGGCTTAGTAAATTCTTTCTCAGGAAATGGAAAATAGGACCTTATTGTTATAGGTAATTACTACTTTCTAGCTGGGGATATATCTGAGATAACACTAGGTATAAAATTCTTGGAACATATGGGTTTAAGGAAAGGTAAATTGGGGAAGAAATGATTCCCAGATACTTAATTCATCACTCTATCCTACATATTTATTTTTCCCAATTATGAAGCTCATATAGATCAAATTTGCACTAGGTTTTAACTATTTTTTATTGTGTATCAATCAAGAGATTCGTATCTAAATCTGGGATAGGGGGTGCCATGGGATTCTCCTCGAGCATATTTATGTTTCCCTTATGTGATGACATTTTTAATTTCAAAGGGTAATTGGAGGAATAATGCTACCAGACTCTTGTTGACTGACTTGTAGATGGCATTAGTAACTTTAATATGCTTCAAGATAGACCTGGACAATTTCAAATGAGTGTCTAAAGGGAAAATTTATAGGTTTCTGAGAGATTTTTATCATGGGATTCACAGGGGTTGTAACACAATTATTACCATTTTGGAGTGGGGTATTAATTAGGAATGCTTCCATTGCTAGGAGAGATTAATTGTATAATGTTCATTTGCAGTTGGTAGGTGATTTGGAAGATAATGATGAACTGTCAGGGATGGTGGGATGGATGATAGGTGGGCCTGAGTGAATGGCACGAGGGTTAGAAGGCGAAAGGAGCAGGATGGCGGTTTTCGCAGGGGGGCTAGGAGTGTAAGTTATATCCAGAAGGGATCCCCCAAAAACGTTACAGAATAGACACATAACCAAAGTGGTGAATTGAGAAACCACTTCCCTCCCCCTCATTAAGTCCCGATGAGTTGAGGGGTGTCTAAAAGATGACCTCCATTGTTGATATAGGTAGGGAAAATTGTCACCACTGACAGATGCATACACTTTATGAAAAATGGCAAAATATCGTTTCATATCATTTTGAAGTTTACTTAGAAATAAAAACTTTAATAAAAATAACTTTGGAATAATTTATACTAGCACACCCTATGAGGTTTTATTTATATTTATATTTATTTTTCATTTTGTTCCCCGTTTATTTTTTTCTTTTTCTTTATTTCTATAGGCTAAACAATTTAAAATGAAAAATATGTTTTACAATATCCATGTGGATAAATGGATAAATAACCATAATGGAATACTATATTTATAGGACCCTAACAGTGGCTCCAATGGGGATGACATCCTCCATGTGAGGTTTCAAGAACAACATGGATCTATAGCATTCTCCATTGGGCATTTATTTTATGATCAAACATCTAAGACAAACCTGTTTAAATTGAAAAACCATACTTATGGTAGCAATTCATTTGAAACTTAGGGCCTTCATTTCAAGATTTGATTTCTTATGATAGCCACCCACACTTGTAGTACTTGAAATAATGAAATGATATATACAATGTTGTGTCTTGAGAAACCTGTCATTAACAGGTCCTCAGAGCAGTGTTTCTCCTGTAAGATATTCTAATAGAAATGCATTGGTTCCATGGAAAGCTCCAATATTGTAAGGGCCTTTCTAATGAGCAATAGTATCCCCACTATAGTGTCCACTAGCTGGTCCATCATGTAGTTCTTACAACATGTTTTCTAATTTAAGTTTATCTAAACATCTTAGTGTTATAGGAAAATTTGGGCACATCAACCACAACTTCCAGATCAGTGATATTAGGGTCCATCTGTTGAGTCATAAAAGGTGTCTTTTAACCCCTATTTATCATACATTAATTATCAATCTAGGCACAATTTTTTATCTCAAGAGTGTACTCAGTCTGAGGCGGTCACTTGTTCAAGAGTAATGTTTGCAGTATAGTGCTTGAAAAAGGGAATGTTAGAAACAAAATGTAATTGGAATGGCAAGAAACTTAAATGCTTGTAACTAAATTGTTTATTTAGCAGCCATCAGTTGTGGATTCAGTAATGATAACTCTTTCCCCTGTAAACTGATGTCAATGAAAATCAATCACACACAATACCTCCAATCTGAGAACTTAGACATCAGTAGTCAATTTTCATTACAGTTGTAGATCTTTCTGTCCACTCTAAAGCAAATATCGGAAATAACAATTCAATTAGCAGAAAAGGAACAACAACTAAATTTATTGAAAAGGTCGAACAACAAGGCTTAATCTACAGAAATGAATTGAGTAGCAATCTTAACCGCAATGAATTGAACAAAAATCTTAACTGAAATGAATTGAACAATAATATTTAACTAATAAAGGAACAACAAACCTAATTAAGTGTAAACACATAGTGACTATAGAGTAATTGAACCAGTAATCTTATTCTAGCATAATGGACATCAACCATAAGTATAAAGGAACAAAAATTGCAGTTATACTTGAACGGTAGTTAAATGAACAACAATTGCAACTATAAATGAATAGCAGAATCTGAATTAGACAGTGCAATATTTTTTCAGAATGAACAACATGACATTTTAAGTAGTGAATAATAATATTTATCCGATTACAATTTTGATATAATAGAGAAATTCAGTGAAATGTTCATAAATAGAAGATTATTGAATAAAGTGAATTAAGGAAATGTAAAGGAAATTAAACCACACACGACTGTAATTGTAAAATATTGATACAAGAAGCAAGTGGATCCACTAGGCCTGGGCCCTTAGCCACCAGGGAAGCACTGTTGTGTTTACTCCAGGATCAGATAATGGAACAGCAACTGAATTATATATTAACCATCTATGCCAGAGTTACAGCTATCGCTCTTCAAAGAGAGCCGATGATAAAAGTTGAGAGTACAATAGTAAGTTCTACAAATTGACATTAATATCCATCCCCTGGGCTACCAGCACTGTCCCTTTTTATAATGGCCAGGGAGAAGCATCAAGAGTATAGATAAGTCTTGAAGCAGCGATCCCTCAGGATCAAAGGATCCTGAGGGATTCGCTATATCTTTCATCTCTAGTCTATCATTTTTTATTCTTGTGCGGATGCCTGTGTTTTCTCTTCCTTTTCCTGGACCATGTGCTCTGATATTGATCTTCTTGTCTGGATATGGCTTTCATTCGAAGGGATAGCAGTTGCTTCTAATTTGTATTTTCCTCCTGAATAATGATTTTCTATTTCCTTCACTTTTTGTATAAAAAAAGACAATAATTAGTTATTTTTTATCAATCACAAATCTCCTTCACTCAACACCATCAACCCCTAATTTAGTTGTTGTCATTCCCTAATGAAGTTAACCTACATCATGCTTGCTTCCCAAGAGTTTCATGACACCATTCATCCAAAAAATGTCCCTAAATAGACCATCAAAGGTAGCCTTCTATCTGGATGGCAATGAATGGTAGGTACTACACTGTCAGGGTGCTATGCATAACACCTGGCCTTTGTATCACCTGCGATGGGCGAGATCCAATTTTTTTTTCAAATGAATCCGTTGGATTCCTCATCAAATGGATGCTTCTAGATGTTTCTTGAGGGATTGGGCTCGCTTTTGGATGAAGAAGGAGATGAATGAACCTTAATCCATTATCCCTTCCTCCATGGAACCACTTCCCAAATATGGAAAAGCATTCGTGAGCGCCATTAATGGCCAAACCTCATCTTTTCAGCTATAAAAGGACCAAGCTTTCAATGACTGGTCTAGGTTGGAAGTTTGTAAGTTAAGGAAATGCTCCTTGAATGAGACTTGAAAGAGAGTAATGTTATCATGTCAAATTGGTGTTTCCATGAGGAGAGAAGGCTTTGAAGCTAGGAGGATGACGCAAAATCGAACATTCATCTACATGGGTTGTAATCTTCCTTTCTATGAATAAAGAGTTCTATGCATTTTCCCATTCATGTGTTATGTGATGTATATTGTACTTTCGATTCTATAATATGTTTAGTTAACAGATTGATATGTATGCTTTGATGGTTTTTTGTATTGGCTTGTGTGTAGGTACCTTTCAAGTGAATTAAGTACGGAAGGGAGAGGTGAAAGTGGTCAAAGGGAAGAGGGATCAAGCGAGAGATATAGGTATGGTACTTTTGCTCCTCTTTCCTTTATCTGTTAGCTATAGGAAAAGCAATGGAATTACTTTAACTGTTGTTCTAGACTTGCTACTAGGTCTGGGGGTTAGTTATTCGAAAAGATGCTAAATTTTTCAGTAACAAAATGGTGACTCTACTGGGGAGCGATTTTATCCCTTTTAGTAGCTAATAAATCTCTTCAAATATTTTGACATACTTTACCCTTTGTTTCTCATCGAATTTAAGTCCAATTCACTAAAATTGAGTCAATTTTGAGAATAAAATTGTTATTCTATAATCATAGCACCTTTGTAACTGGCAGGGTGCTATGCATAACACCCTCTACACTAAGAGAGCGCTATGTATCGCACTTTCCCTCACTGTGGCATGCGATGGTTCATTTTGGAGCAGTTTTCCCATCTAGGAGCTGAATCCTTAAGTCAATTTTCAGTTGCTTGAATTGTTTGTTGGATTTAGATGAGTTCTTGTCTCTAAAAGCAGTCTTTGTTTCCTATTTTTGACCGATTTTAGAGTAGATTGTTAAATTTTTGTTTATTAATTTTTTTTATTATTTGTAGTCCATAGTCGAAAGTAGTTTCAGTCGATTGTTTTGAAGTGTCATAAAATATTCCTTTATTAAATAATCGATTGGTCTATTTTGTGCATTTGATTCATATTTTCGTTTAAGTGTCGAAAATCTTCATTTCCTTAAAGTTAAAAATGTCATTTAGTCTTCCTTTATCTTTAAGTGAAATTTTCATAAATCGACATTTATGTGAAAAGAGCTTTTGAATCATTGTGATTTTGTTTTTCTTAGTGCATAATTCACATTAAGGAGAACTGAAATGAAAAAGAAATACATGTAATTGCATTTTGAAGTTTGTGAATGCTTGAAAGGAATGGTTAGGGAAGTGCATTAGTTTGTGTTCTTTGTTGTTTGATCCAAAAAGTACTTGTATGCTCTATCCCCTGTGGCTAGGATTTTCATCGTTGAAACAAATGGAAAGAGTGCTTCTCATTCTAGTTGCATTTTTAGGAATTTTGGAAAACATCACGTGGTGAAATCCAAAGACAAATTTTAAGAAAGAACAACCTAAAATTAACCTCAATTAACCTAATAACGCATTGTAATTTAATGCAAACATCTAGACGTGTCTAGTCTAGAGACGTGTTCTGGCATCTTAAAACCTAGTGGATATCATTTGATTGAGGTTGGGTGATTCCTCCTCTCTGAACCGGTAAGTGCTAATACAGACTTGAGTTCCCTGTACCACCGTGTATATAGCGGGAGACCCCAATAGGCTTAAATCCTTTATCCCTAGGATGCCAAGTTTTCCGCCTTACCGATCATAATGCCTCGAACACAGAATTCAGGAAGACTAACTGTCGTATGGTAAATCCTTGGTAATTTCTCTTTAATTTACCACCAAGGTGTATATTGTAGTTTTGTGATTAGTTTGGTAAACCCTCTTGCTTAGTATCTCCAGAGTAGTCACTTTTGTTCCTTTTCGACTCCTTAAAAGAAAAGGTCCATCTGAGTGCTTGTCCTTTCAAGCTCATTAAACAATGACATAGACTAGAGTCATATTTTTCTTTTTCTCGACTCTTAAAACATGAAAAAGAAAAGTTAAGTTCTAGTGTCGTAAAAATTAATTGACCGTGGATAACATCCTCCACGCTTGTTTTTTAGTTGATCTTAGGTTGAAACATATGGCAACAAATCCAGAGTCCACCAATCAAGGAATTCCTTTTGATGGGAATCCTAGTACTTTTCCTCTATTTGGAAATATTGGTGCTCCATATATGGCTACATTTTCCCTTCTAGGATTTACCATTGGCTTGCCAGTATGGTTGTTTTCAATCTCCTTGGTTCAAAATGTCGTGATTTCTTTATAATCAAGTACTCTTCCAACTGGACAAAATCAACCTCGAGTTGATCTTAAAGTTGACCCTTTGCCTTCAGCCTCGATTGTTTCTTCCTCCCCTTCTTCTTCTTTGCCTGGTGAAAGTATTGGTACTAGTAACCAGGTGGCTAAGAACAAGAAGAAAGGGAAGAAGAAGAAGAAGAAGCAAATTCAGCAGATGGGAAACCAAGCAACCATTGGTTTGAATGCAACATCTGATAAAAAATTATCTATCAATCCTCACAAAGTTCGATATCCATGCAAAATTTGTGCGGGAGACCATTTTCTTCGAAATTTTCCTGATATTCCTTACATCTTAGAAGAATGGTCTTCTCGTTCACATCATCTTGTGTCATCAACTTCTGAAGATCATGTTGGTGACACACCATCAACTAGTGGCAGTAAAGATCATGGAAAGAAGGGAACAATTAAGTTTCCATGTAGGTTATGTGAAGGGAATCACTCCATTCACCTTTGTCCGTATCTGGATGAAGCCAAAAGAGTGTTGGATAACTGTCCTGCTTCACCGCAACAACTTCCATCTGATTATAGGAAACTATCCCTTAATTCTCCACTAATTAATGAATTGACTAACTCAAATCAACCATCGATCAAGCCCACTCTCTCTGAATGTGAATCCTCTAAGGTTATACTTGACCCAAATCAACAAGTCGAGGTAACCGTTGACCTGATTTCACCTTCAGCTAATCAAACCTTTCCCCAAGAGAATGAAAATGATACCACTCAAGTTCTTTTTGTTTCTTCAGATTCTAATGAGCTTGGGGGAAATCTTCCTATTCCATCAAGACAAAAGGAAAATCCTCACACTCCCATAACACAAGGGGCTAATCCTCATGTTTCTATGGTACCCCCTCCAAGTAGTCTAGTCACTTCCTTTGATTGGAATCGACTAGCATCATTCCTCCTTCCTTCTTATGTGCCTTTCTAGATCATAGTACAGGTTTGTAATATGATTGTATTTAGCACTATTATAGATGAAGGTGCATCAGTAAGCATCCTTTCCTCAACTACTTGGCAAGTGCTCGGTTCACCGCTGTTTGTGCCTACTACCTAGAATCTGTTGGGTTTTAACAGAGGAATGAGTCAACCATTAGGGGTCCTCCCTCAATTACCTATTACTTTGGGAGGAAAAATCATTTATCTGAATGCGATGGTAGTCCTAAGACCATTAGATTACAATTTACTTCTAGGGCGCGACTATGTTTATGGCATGGGAGCTATTGTTTCCACACTCTTTCGAGTGATGTGTTTCTCGCATGAAGGCAAAATTTTCATTGTTGACCAGCTTTCATTTCCCAGTCCAAATATGGCTCCTAGTCAACCATCTTCCCTAAGTGGTCCTTTTGTGCCAATGGTATCATCGCCGCCATAGGTTAATTATGTGGCAACCTGTTCCATACCTACATCGACTAATGATCAATTCAGTGATGTTGTACATCATGTACTGGGGGCATTGGAACTAGTTCTCTCCTTCATGACCACTTATGAGTTGTGATTGACCTCTGAGGATAGTTCGTTGTCTTGTGTCAACCTCATTAAAAAATGAAACAAGGAGTCTGAGGATAATTCCTAATCTTGTTTCAACCTCGTTTAAAAATGAAACAAGGGTACGAGGATGGTTCTTTTACTATGTCAACCTCATTAAAAAATGAAACAAATCCATGAAGATAGTTCTTTTACTGTGTCAACCTTGTTTAAAAAATGAAACAAGGTCCCTTGGAGCAAAGTTCCAAGCCAAATCTTTGAGTAGATCTCGTAAAATTCCAGTCGAGTCTTTCACTTGATCTCGTAAATGAACCTTCATTCCATCCACTTAATAGCTATGAGTAGTCTACTTAGGTGAATGTAATGAATCTTGGGGGGCATGCACCTAATGGTAAATTTAAGTTTCCCTGTAGGTTATGTGAAGGGAATCACCCCATTCACCTTCTTTTATCTGGACAAAGCCAAAATGATGTTGGATAACCATTGTGCTTCATTGTAGTGACTTCCATCTGGTTACAGGAGACTCTCCTTTTCATCATGTTGGGGGCAAGTAAACCAATTCAAGCATAGTTTTTCATTTTAAGATTGTGTAAAAATGAAACTAAATCCAAGCATAGTTTGTTATTTCAAGCTTGTGTAAACATGAAACTGAATTCAAGCATAGTTCCCTATGGTTCAAGCTTGTCTAAAAATGAACCCATTTCCATTTTAACCCTTATGATTTCCATTCTATCAGTGTTTTCTATTAGACGAGCCTTGGTTGTTTCATTCCATCACCACCATCTATTTGGCCGATCATACACTTTCACTTGGTTGCATTACCCTTTTTGAGGAACAGTTGCAATGAGTGGTCTTATTAGCCACCCTCTTCACATAAATCAACATGTTTTGAAAAGTTCCAACATCATCGGAACTAGGTGCTACCTTAGACACCACTCATTCCTCAAAATGGAGTCCTCTTTAAGCTCTTTTCAAACTCTCTAAATATGAAAATATTACCGAGCACTTGTTGTTTCTAGCTCGTTAATGGATTAGAATCGATATCTACTCAGTATAGCTTTACCCCTTCTTTGGGCTAAGTTAGATTAACTACGAAAAAGGTACTCATTGGTCAAACATGATCAATAAGTTCTCTCTTGTATTGTTTTATGCTTTTTTGGGCTTGAGAGACAAATGTATGAAAAAGAACTTGTGGAGTTTCCTTTTAGTCCCTTTTCAGACTCTCTAAATGTGAAAATGACTGAGTTATATTTGTTGTTAAACTCGTTAAAAACATGAAATAGAAACAAACTTGTCCATCTAGATAAGACCAAGTTTCACCTTCGCTAGACTCATTAAAACATCGAATAGCGATGGATTCACTTGAAGGGTGAAACTATACAACAAGCATATGTTATCCTCCTAAAGCCTGATTAAAAATAAAGAGGTACTTGTCAGAAATGACTGGGGAAAATGGAAAAGTTGGGAACACTTTATGGTAGTAGGTCACTCTTGAACATGACATTTTCACCTCATCGCCTTGAATATGTGGGTTGGGTCATTTAGCTTGATGGTTATCACACCATTGATCTATCATACCATCCATCACATTGTTTTGGGTCAATTCTACCAATTCACTTCAGTGTCGTCGATATGTTCAAGAGAAGTCATTCAGTTCAAACCTCATCCGTTATAATACAATAAACCTTCATTTCCATGTCTGCCATTCCTAAACCTCGTGTCATCAGTCGATATCAAATCTCC
The DNA here is from genome assembly GCA_000404065.3 of Pinus taeda. NCBI lineage: Eukaryota > Viridiplantae > Streptophyta > Pinopsida > Pinales > Pinaceae > Pinus > Pinus taeda. The sequence continues at coordinate 55,100 of APFE031173073.1, forward strand.
AAAAACCATTTACCTCATTTCGTGTCGTTGATGTGGGATACATCAAGGCCCTCCTGCAATGAATCACTTCTTGTCGACATCAATACATCATCCAAGAAGTTGGTTTAGAAACACCCCTTCAGCACCTTGAAGCTCGCATACATTAATGGTAGGTTTCTCACTTCTGGCAATAGGTTGACATCACTAGCCTTCAACCGAAAGACTTCGTATGGTGTTCAGCATCAAATCATTTATTCACACCATGCGGAATGTACTGCAGTACCTTGAGGGTCATTATCAATATCGGTGATTCCTCTCTCATCTGTTAACAACTCACATCATTGGTTGGTAATCCAAAGATGTCTCTCAATGTTCGACTTTAGATCATCTATTCAAATGGTTAGACTTGTACTTGCGTGAAAGATTGGACAAGATTGAAGACCCCAGATCTAGTTTCATCCATCCGAGCTACGATATATTTTTCAGGAGTACTATATCAAATGTACAATGGCCTTACATTCATGATCATCCATTCATGGGTCTACATCTATAGATGACTATATTTCTACATGTAATGAAAGTTTATAAGTTGAGCATGGGTATGCCTTCCCTCAACTAATTGTAAGAAAAAATCTAAGTGTCATGATATTTGTATTGTAACTAATGGAGGTCACTGTCGGGGTTAAAACCTTCTCTCCAAAGTGGTAAATCACCTCACTCGACATGGTTATTTTCGACTTCATACTTTAGGGGGCATTTTTTATAGGAAAATTTGGGCACATCAACCCAAACTTATGGATCAGTGATATTAGGGTCCATCAATCCCTAATTCAGTTGTTTTCATTCCCTAATGAACTTAACCTACATCATGCTTGCTTCCCAAGAGTTTCATGTCACCATTCATCCAAAACATGTCCCTAAAGAGACCATCACTAGTAGCTTTCTATCTAGCTGGTGATGAATGATAAGTACTACACTATCAGGGTGCTATGCATAACACTTGGCCTTTTGTATCACCTGTGATGGGCGAGATCCAACGAATTTTTCAAATGAATCCATTGGATCCCTCATCCAATAGATGCTTCTAGATGTTTCTAGGGGGATTGGGCTCACTTTTGGATGAATAAGGAGATGAATGAACCTTAATCCATTATCCCTTCCTCCATGGAACCACTTCCCAAATATGGCAAAGCATTCATGAGGGCCATTAATGGCCAAACCTCCTCTTTTTAGCTATAAAAGGACCTAGCTTTCATTGGCTGGTCTAGGTTAGAAATTTGTAAGTTAAAGAAATTTTGCTTGAGTGAGACTTGGAAGAGAGTAATGTTATCATGTTAAATTGATGTTTCCATTAGGAGAGAAGGGTTTGAAGTTGGGAGGATGATGCTAAATCGAACATGTATCTACATGGGTTGTAATCTTCCTTTCTATCAATAAAGAGTTCTATGTTTTTTTCCATTCATGTGTTATGTGATGTATATTGTACTTTTGATTCCATAATATGCCTAGTTAACAGATCAATATGTATGCTTTGATGGTTTTTTGTCTCATCTTGTGTGCAAGTACCTTTCAAGAGAGTTAAGTACAGAAGAGAGCGACAGAAGTGGTCAAAGGGAAGAGGGATCGAGCAAGAGATATAGGTTGGTACTTTTTCTCCTCTTTCTTTTATTTGTTAGCTATAGGAAAAGCAATGGAATTACTTTAACTATTTTTTAGACTCGCTACTAGGTCTAGAAGTTAGTCGTTTGAAAAGACACTAAATTTGCCCATAACGCTTAGTAAGACATAATCATAATTTATTGTAAGCAAGAAATTATTGTCAAGTTAATACTAATTGGATTTAATTATCAAATCTCTTTTTATTTTGTAATTGAGTTCTACTAGAGCATAACCATTTTCAAATAAAAAATTAAATCAACATACTGATATGCAGAGTCAATAAGACATACCTTTGAAACTTGAACATTGTTACCTAAATCTTCTTCAACTAAACTATCAAAGGCTCCAATTATTAACCACCAAAAACCTTGACCTCTAACTATTTTAGATGGCTTTATCTCTAGGTCATATTCTTGCAAGACAGTAACCCAATTAGCTCTTTTTTCCCTTAATTTTCAATGAATAAATAATTATCTAATCATTGAGAAAGGAACAATTACTTCCGTATGTGATTTTATGAGAAAAGGTATAAAGGATTTTATCGACTTAAAAATTACAAAAGCTTATTTTTCCACTTCTGAATAGTTTAACTCACCTCCTTGTAGATTAGAACTAAATAAGGCAATGGGAGGTTCAAATTTCTATTCATTTGGTTGGGTCAACACTACTTCATAGGACTATTAAGAAGAAAAATTATATAGAATGAATTCTTTAGAAAAATCAGGTGTTGATAATGAAGGAGCATCTATGATGCCTTGCTTTATTGATTCAAAAGACTTTATTTCGATTAATGCCCATTTGTAATCTTCCTTCTTTTTTATCATGGTCTGTAAACAAAAGACAATTTGTGAAAAATTAGGGACAAATTGTTTGACAAAATCAATCTGGCCAAGAAAGGATCGCATAGATATTTTGTTGTGTGACAAGGGGGTTTCTGAAATCACCTTAATTCATTCTAGGCCTGTACAAATTCCTTTCTTTGAAACAATATTTCCTAGAAGCTTACCTTCACTAAGATAAAAGAATGACCTCTTAGGATTCAAAAAGATTCCAAATTTCCTAAATCTTTCAAAGATTTGTTTTGGGTCATGAGGATGATTATTCCGCTTTCTTGAATAGATTGTAATATCATCTAAATACAAAACAACTTATTTATTGATCAAACCTTTGAAAGAGATATTTGTGGATCTTTGGAATGTAGCTCCAATATTTATCAGTCCAAAAGGCATCTTCCAATAAGCATATGTTCCCCATTTGGTTATGAATGTGGTTTTTAGTCTATGTTTGGGATGCATAAGAATCTGGTAGCCATCTAAAAATGACATTAATTAAAAACCTACAACAAATTGAAAAATTTGTTCAATTGGAGGAAAATGAAAGTTATCCTTTTCACATTCTTTATTTAAATTCCTAAAATCTATGAAAAGTTGAATGTATCCATTCTTTTTCCTAATTGGCACAAGATTTGAAACCTACTTGGAATGTCTGGCTAGAAAAATGATTTTGGCTTTGAATAGCTTATTTAACTCAATCTTCATTTGAGCTTCAATATTAAGGTGAATATTCCTAAGATTTTGTTGAATTTGTTTTACATCTGGTATTGGCTTATTGGGGCCTAACTTGGCGCTTATCTGGGCTGGCCCTTTCAGCAACATTCCATTGAGCCTGGACTGAGGTCTCACCCGAAGTAGTATGGGAGGGTGTTAGAGCTAGGTTTTCGCACTGTGGAGATGTCTGATGAGTTTAAGTGGTCGTCATTCAACCCTATTCGCAAGTTGCTTCGCGCACTTCCCCATACCTCGCAACCTGATATACTGGCTTCACAAGCCCTACTTGGGGGCCAAACGATACGCTTCTGTGTTACTACCCTACTCCTTACTAGTATTCCAATTTCCATTGATTATTTTAGCGTACTTATGTGCTTTAAGTTATACTTAACAACATAAACCATTCATATAGGTGCACGCAGTAAATAAACGATATATTTGCAAATTATATCGAACATGCATTAACCCAAGAATAGATACATAGAATTCTAATAAAACTTATCTTTATTAATTCCTTCTTTGGTTACAAATTCGACTCCACTGTGCACTTAGTTGTAGAGCCTTCTCCTACTCTATGACCCAAAGACACACTTTACCTTTGCAACTCAATCCCTTAGACTTCCTATTATTTTTCTTTACTTATAGCTTCGTTCTATTTATACAATCCCATGGTCTATGGGCCATGGGTAGGTCTATCCAGTCGACATTACATTACAAAACTAGGGTGGACAACCTTGTGACTTTATCATACTTTTCGCGCTCCAAAATTACAATTCGCAGAGCTTTACAACAATATTGGGTCAAAACTTGGGCTTTGAGCCCCGAAACATGCCTTAGGGGGGATTCCATGCCAAACAGGCCCCCGACACAACCATTGTGACTTGCCCTCGAGTCACTCTGTCGGTGTGGTGATCTTTGCACGAAGTCCCTCCAACTGTTCTCAAACTACACGGAGGTCAGCAATGCATAGAGTTGTTGTTTGCTAGATTCGCTGCATGCGGTGTTCTGAGACTTGTGTGTCTGAACTCCTTTTCTATCTTAGTACTGGTATCTATTGCATATGTTTATAGTCCCATGCCTTGTGATGTAGGAAAATTTACTTCTACAGGCAGAGGAAACCCCTCTAGCCCTAGAGTGGGTCTAGTCACAGCAAGACAAAACAATAGCTAATTTCCTTAAACAGTCATTGTCGGAAGAGCCTACCTCAAACTGCTGTTTGATGGAGTTTTTGTTGCACCACTTCAACTATCATTTCCTTCTCCTTGATGAGTGATTCACCTGAAACAACACAAGAGAAAAATATAACATGTAACATAGTACAACAATGATCTATTTACTTACAGAGTTAAGGAACCATAAGCTATAAAGTACATTTTACACGAGACATAGGAAATCACCATTGATTGTATTAAAATGAATAGAATCAAAGCTTACAACCAAGCCTTAACGTTGCAAACTTTCTCGAAGGGTCCAGCCAGTATGTTTCTTCAAACATTCACTCTCAAAAGGGTCTCCCAAGAAGATGATAACTCTCTCTCTCACTCAAAAGCACTAGTACAAGGCTAAGGCAATCCAAAACTAATTGCTAAACTATCAGCAATTCACATTGCAAACTATCAAACTCACACCAAAGCTAGCTAATTTTTTCAATACCCAAAAAACTAGTTGATCATAGCAATGGGGAGTGCTTTTATAAGAGGAGGAGCCTCCATAAATGAGGGAGAAGGAGCTTATCCTTAAGGGAGGTTTCTCAAAAGGCAGAACCACCATCCCAAAGGAGGAAAGGCGAACTTCCTTGACCCGACAACCAATTCCAAAACCACCCAAAAGCATTCTCTTTAAACTAATTCACCATATATGGATCGTCACAAGTCATACACTAAGACTCAACAACGACGTCACAAGGAAACAATGTATTCGGAGCCATCGTTACAAGAAAGATTTTGAGGACTTGCATTGAGCCCTAAAATTTGACCATCATAGGAAACATATGTACCACTGTGATGATGTCATGACGTTCTGGTTCATCGTAGAGAATCGTTGCAGGCAGAATAAGGTTTACTTGCGATGATCTTGAAGTATGGGTAAAAAGGGTCAATATTTAGGATTAAAGAGAACTTGTTAATCTTCATGAATGATTGGGAATATGTGGACACATTTATTTGATATATAGCACAACGAAGATGTCGCTTAGAGACTGACTTTATCCGAGATCAAGGGATATGAGGCCAGTGACAAATTAATGTGTAACACACCTTTGTCCAAATACTTGTAGCACAAAGATTGTGCTTTCCTCCAATTAGTAAAATAGCCAAGCCACCCATGTAAGGCTTCAAGCAACTACCATTCACCTTGTCTGGGAAAGGCTTTCCATTTAGTTTGACTAGTTGTACTGCACCTCCATCTGTGACCTTCTTAACCACATAATGTCCCAGCCAATGCATTCTAAACTTTCCTTGGAATTTTTCAAACTTATTGTCATACAGTAGTACTAAGTCATTTAACCTGAAGGTGCATAACTTAATATGGTGATCATGCGAGGCTTTTTCATGTTGCTTTTGTACCTGCTAATGAAACCCTACCAAGAATCGTTCCTCCTCAAGTTCTTCCAATTGCACGAGCCTTTCTTCCAGAGCTTCGTGGTTTGTCATAGCTATGAGTGTTGCTATATACAGAATAGGTACAATATATTCCATCGGCAGGATAGCTTCCTTGCCATAAACTAACTGAAATGGTGTTTGTCCCAATATTTTCTTGCACATTGTTCGATAAGACCACAGTACTGCATGTACGCGGAGGTCCCAATCGCTTCGTTATACGTTGCATACTTGGTTAATGCAGTCTCTGGTATTCTGTTGAATGCTTCTACTATCCCACTGACTTGTGGGTGATACGGTGTGCTTTTCATATGATATACCTGGAACTCATCTATGAGCGGGCTGATGGTTTCATTCAAGAAATGTGTATCGTGATCACTCATTAAGATTTTTGGACAGCCAAATCAGGTCAACACGTGTTCAAACAAAAACTTCACAATCATAGCAGCCGTGTAGCCTTTGACTGGCTACGCTTCCGCTCAGCACGTCAGGTACTCCATTGTGGTGATGATGTATCATGCGCCCATTTTTCCTTGGGGTTTGATAGGTCTCACAAAGTCAATTTCCCACTTTTCAAATGGTGGCAACACCATTTGTGGATTCAAAGACATCTTTTCCCATCGCAATGGTTTACTAGTCCTTTAACATATATCACAGGCCTTACAGTGTGCTTTTGAATCTTGATGAAGGGTTGGTCACCAAAACCCTGTGCAGAGAATATTTTGTGCTATTTCTCATCCAGCATAGTGTTCTCCTACAACATCCTCATGTGCTTTTGTGAGGATCTCACTTCATTCAAATTCAGTTATGTACCTTCGTAGTATCTCATCATTTCCCATTTTGTATAGGTCCCTCGTGATGACAACAAAATTTGTTGGGCACACCACCAATTCCTTCTTCTCTTAAACGGAGTATTCCTTTGGTAAGGAAGTGGATTATATCTTCAAAGTGTCCATCCAAAATGCGCACAGCAAAGAGCTATGCATCAGGTAATCCTTCCTCTAAACTATTAGGTTCCTCACCCATCTCAATACATGACAAGTGATCCGGTCCTATGTTCAGGTGTCCAGGCTTTACCATGACCTCAAAGTCATATTATTGGAACAATAAGAGTCACCTATAGATGCACCCCCCCAACACAGGCTTACTAACCAAGTATTTTAGTGTGGAATGGTTGATATACATCTTGAAATGTCCTCAAGTAAATATTGTTGGTACTTTTGAAGCAAGTACACCATAGCCAACCCCTCACGTTCCATTGTGGAATAGCTTTTTCAGCTTTGGACAACCTACAACATGCGAACGTGATAGGGTGATATAGGCCTTCTCCACCTTCTTGTGTCAGTACTGCTCCCAGTACAATACATGACACATCAACATTGGCATGAAACCCCACATCCCATTTTGGGAAGACCAGGATTGGAGTGGAAGCCAATTTCCCTTTGAGGACATCCAAGCTCTTCATGCAATCATCATTCCAGCAGAATGTGACATCCTTTTTCAATAGTTTCTCCATTGGCGTGGTGATCTAGGCATAGCTTTTGATGAACTTCCTATAGTACCCTGTGTGTCCCAACATAGTATGCAATTGTTTAACACTTCACGGTGCTTCCAAATTTAGAATTATTGCAATATTTGTGTGGTCTGCCATTAGTGCCTATTTGCAAACCACATATCTAAGTAGGTTCCCAAAGGGAATGAGGAATGTACACTTCTTAAGGTTCAACACAATCTGGTGTTGTCAGCAAGTATCCAACATCAAGGGTAATCCTGCTACATGGTGCTTAACTAATCCAAAGGTAGTCCAATCATCTAGACATACCTCTAGGAACTTGTGGATGTATTCTTTGAATGTGGAAACTACTATGCGCAAAAATATGGCTAGCTCATTCTTCAACCCAAATGGAATAACAGTGTATTGAAAGCATCCCCATTTAGTTGTGAAGGTGGTCTTTCTCCTGTCTTCTGGCGTGATTTCAATCTAGTAGTACCCTGAGAACTTGTCTATAAAATAGTATGCTTTTTTTCCGTCAACATTTTCCAATACTTCATCTATAAATGGGGTTGGAATGGGTCGTGTACACAGATGTCATTCAACTTCCTAAGGTCCATGCATATTCCTATCTTGCACTTCTGCTTTTTCTCCTATACTACCATAGGGCTCACCCAGTGGGATTCTTCCACTAGCTCAATAATTTTGGCTGTGAGCATTTTGTCTAGTTCTACGTGAACATTTTCCTTGTAATTTGGATTCAAGCAATAAGACCTCTGCTTAACTGGCTTAACGTCAGGTTTTATGGTGATCTTCATCATCCCTAAATCACCAATGATCCCATTTAAGTCCATAATCTTGATTGGGAATAAGTCTTGGTACTCACGGAGTAACTCAACAACCTTAGCCACCATGGCATCATCCCAATAGTCATCGAGCGTTGCATACTTTGGTTTAGCCTCCATCCCAATGTTTACCTACCTTGCTTTTACTGGCACGGTGATGTTAGGATCTTCAATCAATGGTCCTTGAAACTCACGATATCCTCAGTTTCTGGAATGTTAATTTTTCATGGATCTTCATCATCCTTCTCAATGTTCACATTGTAACACTCCAAGGCACAACTCAGCTAGGTTTCCCATTCCAGCTGTAGCACTTCCATTGACTCCTGAGGTATTGTGAAGATAGTTTCTTTGACTGCTTGCAGTGAATCATCAACTATATCCCACCAATGATCCTCAAATGTGAAGGTGAACATGAATCCTTCATGCAAGATATTGTTTGGTGTGGAGCATGATTATTTAGAGGTCTTTGTTTTAGTTGGATGTACACCCCAGGAAGTTTGTACACCCCTCCACGTGGGGGGGGGGGGGGGGGGGGGG